>JAJHQE010000071.1:0-16457 GCA_020826895.1 Aquilegia kansuensis
TAATCTCTGTGATGCCTCATGATGTTGGCATGAATTCCTTCGACCAGATTTGTAGCAGGAAGCATTCTTTCTGGTATAACCATTCTATTCCACGATTCCACATGATTAGTGTAAATAATTTATATCTGCATTATTAGACAATAATAATTCATATTAACAAAACTCTAGCTAGAGTAGAAGATAAAGAAATATTGTTAGCAGATATTATGCAGCATATTAGCCGATGTAGAGTATACAATTAGAGGATAGATAAAATGAATAGAGTACCGACCTGGGTTTCTCTGAAACGCACTTGCCGACTTATTTAGTGGTCCAATTGCCATTAGGTTGTGGTATGCCTTTGGAGATATATCCCATATTTGCAGCATCAAACCCTAGAACTCATTTTGATTGAATGTCTTTGCAACCTCTTTAAGCAACCACCTTACTTTTGTATTCCCATATTTAAGGGACATGTGTTGGGCACATACATATGACAAGCCTTGGGCAAAAATCTTTGGTACAGCTTGAATAATACTTTTGTGCCTATCTGACAGAAGCACAAACTCGTGGTCAGTCCCAACCACATGGTCCCTAAGTTTTTCAAGAAACCATTCCCAATACTCATTGTTTTCTTTTTGCACAAGGGCAAAAGCAATAGGGAACACATGATTGTTTCCTTCAATTCCAATTGCTGATAGTACAACTCCAGGATATCTCCCTTTCAGAAATGTTCCATCTATAATGATTACTGATCTTAATGTGCTTCTGTAAGCTCTCACAGTTATACCCTATGACCAAAACATATATTGGAATTCATCACCAGGGCCTGTGATAATATCAGTCTGAGAATCGGGATCGACCAACTTAAGTTCATTACAGTATGTTTCAAGTTGTTGATGATCTCACTGAAGCTTCCCTTAACTACAAATATCGGATAAACATGATAATTAGCCGTTATAAATTGCATATTTAGAGGATAACATTAATTAACCCCCTATAGGCACATACTACGTTTTAGAGGAAATAACACAAGATATTAGCCGACATATGTGAATGAAAGAGGATATGATAGGAAGGTACAATTTTAAACAGAACAATACCTTGGCCAATGCTTTTCTTTAGCTCTCCAAGCAACTTTGTATGAAATCTGGGTAAGATATTCCTCCTTAATTTGGCTTTTCAGTTGTTTGGATGTAAGATCTTCATTATCCCGTAATTTTCTCAATTTTAGATGCAACCCAATCACTATCAGTTTGACGATTTTTTGATCCAAGTCTGAATTTTCCACATGTGTGACGCTCAGCAATGCATTTCATTTGCCAAGTACCATTCAAATTTGGTATAACACGAACATACCATGGGCAAGTTGGAACTTTACATTTCCAATACACCCTTTTCATCTCAGTTTTATACTTATTCAGGTCAAACTCCTCCTCAATTGCATAAGATTTCATATCTCTCATAAAATCATCCCACACAAATATATCTGCCCAATTTAGGGAACAAGTACTTATTGTGTAAAGGTTCAGTGTGTGGAGCACAACCTCTATTGATCCGACAAAGATTTGCGTATATATAATTTAGTTATTGTTTGACTTCATCATCTTCATCCCGATTGTTCTGAGTTGGGTAATGTCTTTGACGTCGTACACTATCTTCATCCCGATTGTTCTGTTGATGTGGAACATTTGCTTGATTTGGAACATTGCCGTGGTAATGTGGAACATTTGCTTGATTTGGAACATTGCCCTGGTAATGTGGAGCATTTGCTTAATTTCGAACATTGTCTTTTTGTGTGGAACATTTGTTTGACTTGTGAAATTACCCTCCTCATGTTGAACATTGTCATGACTTGGAAAATGTTCTGGAACTTGGCCATGACTTGGTAAATTGCTCTCATATTGTGAAGCATTGTTGTCGCTAGATGCATGTTTGTATCTGTCCTCTAAGTTGCATCTAACATCGGCTAAACGTGTAGAGTTACCTGCTAAACTTAAGGGGCTATCTTCTATACCATAAAACCTTGAACATGGATGTAGGGTCTTCATCATGGCTATCTGAATGTTGTGAAGCAAACATTGGCGCAGAATCATCATACATCTGATCTTCCAATTCATCCTCTGTGGTCCAAATGATTGGTGAATCATGCACATCCAGTAGAGATTTCATATAAGTTGCATCGCTATCATCGTCGGCTATCGAACAACCTTCACCTTCATCTTGTGTTCATCTTCACCTGCCCTTGACATTGATCTTGTAGTTGTGTTTGTTGCAGTGCATTATATCTTCAATTTCATCTGAAAATCATTTCCAAAATCCATCATTATTACACATCTCAAAAGAATTGTGCTGCATCACCCAATTAGCGGATGGATTGGGCATACTAGAGGATATATCTTGAATATTAGAGGATAGAGTCTGAGGTCTGTACCCAACTTCATTATCAGCTCCAATTTGCACAACATTAGCCACCAATGGAGATTCACTCCTAGATGAAACTCTAGAAGGAGCAGGAGGGGAGTTGTTATAACAACTTGGGGATAAGTCCCAGGTGGGGTATCCAATACAAGAAAAGGTTGTTGTTCATTCCCATACCCCTTTGATAAGATAACATGGCTCTTCTATACTGATGCAAGGTCTAGGAGATATTGGGAAGAAATACAACCTTGCTTTACATGTGTGGAAAAATCTGAATAATCAGGTTGATTACCCCAATCTGTTGGAGGGGTAGGTTCTGCGAAAAGGTTTTTTTTCAATCCAGTTTTTCTTTACCTTTTTCTTTCTCAATTACTTTCTCCTTTCCTTTCACCTTTTTCTGTGTTTTGGAGCTTGATTCCCCATTCATTGATTGTAAATCTCCCACTATCCAAACAGACATGACATATAAATTCTTGGCAGCAACAATCCCCAACATCAATTGATCATAGTCAGATTGACCATGGATGTTGTGGACTGCCATTGACGACACTTGAATTAAAAATTTGTGTCTTTGTGTTTGAGTCATATCTTCAACCATCTCCATAAACTCTTCATACGGTGCCTTCAACTCCCAAACTGTTATCTTCGTGTCACCATTCTTGTATGATAACAGTCCATCTGCATTAGTCTCCACCTGACCACCATAGCCAAACACAACATTGATCGTGATACCTGAAACCACAATGTCAGGCAAACTATAAGAACATATCGGCTAAACGTAACTAACATGTCGGTTAACATACTTTCATGTAGCCTCTAATATAAAATAATTATTTTAGTTTTAAAACAGAGTGACATGGACCTCAGATGTATACCAGTAAACTAACAATGAACCACAATCGAAATCAAACACCATCTATGTTAGTTTGCCTCTCAATTATGAAGATGTGAGTTTGGTAAAGATACAATCTTTTATAAGATTCATTTTTATGAGGTTAGGGTTTCATAAATACATAATCTTATCAAAGATTCCATATTTATAAAGGTTAAGGTTCATAAAGATGGTATCTTTATGAAAGATTCTATTTTTCATGAAGATACCATCTTTAAATCACCAACACCTTCACCATATTCTTGTCATAAAACAGAACAAAACGTATGTTAAAATGCTTACAAAAATCAACAACACCTACTGCATTCAAACCCAAACAACAACACCTACTTTATTGTCCAATCATTCAAAGCTTCAGAGTTAAGAACATTTAAAGCTTACTAATTTATTGCTGATCTACACTTCCTTTGCAATCATAGCTTTAGATTTTCTTTTTTTCTTGGGTGGTATTTTGGTTGATAAGAAGTACAATATTACAAGGAACGACAATGTTTGTGTGTTTAAGGTTTCATAGAAGAATAATATGTAGAAAAGGTGAAGAACAAATTGTGTTAAGGTTCAGAGAAGATTGAAAAAAGTAGAAAAGATGAAGACGACACTGTGCTGTTGGTTGTATGTGTTGTACATTAATAAAAAATCCAACGGTAGGGATATCATCTTTTTAATCCAACGGTTAGGTTTGTTTTCATGTCGTTGTCTAAACCTTAAATGCATTTGAGAGTTGGTATACGGTTGCTTAAAAAGTTGATTTGATGGGGACAGATCAACAGATGTGCAGAAGGGTATAACAGTAAAAATTTTTTAGGAAAGTAGGGTAGAGTGGCTATTTGGGAAAATTAGCACTCATGAGTGGCTATTTGGGAAGAAGCACCTAAATGTGGTGGTTTTTTAAGAAATCATGGAAATGAATGCAGGCCCCCATTAAGAGCCCAAAAACAACATTTTCCTATCTAAGGAACAAAATGTAAAAAAGGCCCCAAAATTGTGTTGAAACAAAGCATTGAGTTCTTGGCATAGTAAGCATTCATCTCTTGGCATAGTAAGCATTCCTCTTGGCATAGTAAGCATTCACCTCTTGGACTTTAAAATGGGGCCTTTTTTACATTTTGTTCCTTAGATAGGAAAATGTTGCTTTTTGGGCTCTTATGGGGGTCCATTTTTTTTTTCCCTGTTAAGAAATTTCCCTTTTTGAAATAACACCAAACTTTTTATATAAAATTTATTCATAAAACCACTTATCAAGTGTTTCGAGCATATTGATTAGACTAAATTTTAAGTAAATTTTTGCGGGGTAACCAAGCAGGGCCATAGTCATAAAAAAATTTGATTCCAATTTGGACCAGTTAGAAATAGGAATAATCTCTATATTGTAATAAGTTTTAATTTTTTTTTTTTATCCCATCTAAAGAAATTTGCAGCTATGTAGTGCACAAAACAATAATATTATAATAGATTAAAAACTTAAAATATAATAAAATATTTATTTGAAATTGTTTCGGACAATGATTTAATCTTAAATTGGGAATATTACATAGGTTATGTAAGAATGTAGACACTAACACCAATAAATACATTGCTATTTTTGAATCTACGGAATTTTTTGAAATTATACACTACTAAAGCTCTACATAGGAATAACCTCTATATAGAAATAATTTAATTTAGTCCCATTAGTATGACTATAGATTTTACTGTATTTTGTCATTCTCAATCTAAAACTTCTACCAACCTATTTGGATAGAACTCCAACTTATCCACGACTTCCATTTGTATTAACCATATTTGTGAGGTTGGTCAATACATTAATGAAAGATGATGAACAATAATAATAAAGTAGAGACATGAACACCATTGTATACGTGGTTCGGCAATTGTGCCTACATCCACGGAGAGGGAGAAAGAAGTTTATTATAGTAGTGGTGATACAAAATGGGAGCTCGATTATGAGGAGAGCTCGAGAGAGATGAGACCTGAGAGGTGAGGTCTCATCATGAGAGATTGGGGAGGTCATTGATCATGAGACCTCACCATGAGATAGTGTTGAGAGCATTAGACCATCCCAAGACGAGAACATGAATAGAATGAGTAGCTTGCCTTCATATTTATAGGCTAAAATGTAACTCCATTCTTAGCATTTACTAGGGTAATAATGAGATAATATCTTTGTAGTAATTGGTTTTAACTTTGTAACTTGTGCCATCAAGAGGCCCATTAGATGATGACACATGGCACCATGATGAACAGTAGAGATGGTGCCACATGTATGTTGTGTGTAGTACCCCTACATAAGCCCCCTCTTTTTAGGTTGAACGGAGTTCGGGCTGAAAAGAAGTAATCGAACCGATCTAGCCCCCAAGATGAATGAAATGTGGGGTTCTTTAACGAAGTCGATCCGCCCCAAATTGTGATGAGCTTGATCATTGGGATTTGTAGGACGCGATGGAGGTCCTTTGTGGTAATTGCAAGTCGATTATGACTTTGTGTACAACGAGCTAGTTAGTTCCAGGGAAACCTGGTAGCTCGTTCAGAAGGCTTGTAGATGGGATGGACGGCTGCAAGCAGGTCGTACTGAAGTAGGTCCTCTTGTATGCGTGGGTGGTTGGTCTCGGTCATGCTTTAAGGTGGTCGCGTTTTTGTGATCGAATTGCATAGACCTGATAATATTAGCATGTGAAACATTATAAAATTCAATAAAAGACTTACATGGAATTGTACGTCTTCCTTATGACTTGTATGTACTATTTTTGCCGTCTTGTGATTGGACACTTCGATAGATGTGGCACTTTGGAGTGCAAATGTAGCTCGTTTGAGAAAGAGCATTGGTTGACCAAGTGTTGTGAGAGTTACTTGGAACCTTTTGGTGCCCGATCTAGTGAATGGTCGCAGCGTGGAGACCTGTTTGACAATTCTCGGGCATGTGGCCTTTGTGGGTCTGCATTGCTTTAAGAGTGAATGCGTTCGACCAGGCATGTGGCTAGAGAATTGTGGTTGAGGTCGTCCCGCATACGAGTGACTGACTAGTCAATGAGGGTGGCCATATTTTATATCAAGCATTTCACTGCTTGTAAAGAGTTCAGTGAAAGCAATGTGGCACATTTGTGCAAAAATAGCTCGATCATGGGGAGTGAGGTCGTGTCATGTGACCTGCACACAGGGAGAGAGCTACGCAAAGAATATCATTAATAGCTAATTGTGTTAATAATAAGTTAAGGAAATTAGATAAAGTGAGAATAGCCCCCTGTATGGCATAAATATTCTTGAGGTCGTTGAAAGACCTGTAATTTGAAGAGGTCGTTGGAAGACCTGGTGAGGTCCCAGTTAGAGACCTGAACATGAAGTGAGATCGCGACGAGACCTGAGTGTTGGAGAGATCGCAATTAGGGACCTGGTGAGGTCGTGGTTAGGACCTGGTGAGGTCGCGATTAGTGACCTGGCAAGGTCATGATTAGAGACCTGATATGAAGTGAGGTCGCAACGAGACCTGAAAGGTCGTTGGTAGACCTGCCGAGGTCACGATGAGACCTGGGAGGTCGTTGGCTTAGAGACCTAAACATGAAGTGATGTCGCCACAAGACCTGAGCTCGTTAGCATAGAGACCTGAATATGTGAGGAGGTCTCTGCACGACCTGAGAACTCCATTAGTGGGCTTGGTGAGAATTGGTGGAGTGGATAAGTATGTTTTGAAGTTTACAAAAGCTTGTTCGCACTCCTTGGTCCATTGATATGTAGCCCCCTTTTTCAGAATTTGAAGCATTGGTCGGCATTTGAGAGTTGATACCATGCCATTAGCTTTTGAATGATTTGCTTCTATATGAATAGCCAAGGTCTTGAAATTTGCCTGGCTAAGATTTAGAAACTTAGAAAATCATTAGTAGTTGGGGTCGAGAAAGAGCCCCCTTGCTTATTGCATAAGATCAAACAAGTAAGATACAAATCGATTCGGCACGACTCAGATCGATTATGCACATATGAGGTTGCCAAAGTGCTGGTCGTGCATTTGAGATCACTAGACAGTAATCATGAAGCAATAATTGTTTTCAATGTCCATCCATGTGAATGTCACCAAGCTATGATAAAGACAAATTAATGTTGGAGTCAAATGTCAAATTAATACTCCAATTGCAACTGATGGTGTAATGGCAAATAAAGAGTAATTAATGATATATATGTAACTGATGCATGGCATACAGAGCGACCATGTGATGTCGAGTTAATCAGGTCGCCTTGGTACAAATGGATTCAAATCTACCCAAATATACAGTTGCATATAACAGTAAATGTTAGATGCTAAATGACTTCCATGTAGTAGGTTGTATGAAGAAGCAATGATTAAGAATGACAACCATATAAACGAGGCCAAAGATTAGTGGCTCGTTTTGACGGGTAAATAGAGAAACAGTAAATATAATGATATTTATCTTGTTTTTGCCGAGCTTCACAATAATTGTGACCGAGATTGCTTCAATCCCCCATTGTGAGTTGTAATTCTTCCTTTTAGAATTTGTTGAATTTTTGAAAGTCACCACTTTGAGAACCTTACAACAATGGTGTAATGGTGGGGTTGGTGGGTGGACTTCGCTTGAGAAAATCCCAAGTCCCTGTAGTCAGCGCCAAATGTATTAACCATATTTGTGAGGTTGGTCAATACATTAATGAAAGATGATGAACAATAATAATAAAGTAGAGACATGAACACCATTGTATACGTGGTTCGACAATTGTGCCTACATCCACGGAGAGGGAGAAAGAAGTTTATTATAGTAGTGGTGATACAAAATGGGAGCTCGATTATGAGGAGAGCTCGAGAGAGATGAGACCTGAGAGGTGAGGTCTCATCATGAGAGATTGGGGAGGTCGTTGATTATGAGACCTCACCATGAGATAGTGTTGAGAGCATTAGACCATCCCAAAATGAGAACATGAATAGAATGAGTAACTTGCCTTCATATTTATAGGCTACAATGTAACTCCATTCTTAGCATTTACTAGGGTAATAATGAGAGAATATCTTTAGTAATTGGTTTTAACTTTGTAACTTGTGCCATCAAGAGAGAGCCCATTAGATGATGACACGTGGCACCATGATGGACGGTAGAGATGGTGCCACATGTATGTTGTGTGTAGTACCCCTAATTTGGTGTAGTTTGCTAAGTGTGGGCACAGTCAAAGAGGTTAGATTTGTTGGAAATATATTTTTTAATAAAATATTTTGTTATGAGTAAAAATTAAAGAGAAAAGGTGGATCCATTGGATAATACCCTTTAGGAATTGGTGTGACCAGATTAAATGTATTTTCATAATTCTTATGAAAAGACATGTTTTTTCTTTTAGTCTACAATAGGTGCTTACTTGTGAAAAGGCACTTTAAAACAACTTATCACCTTTTTGTAAAAGGTGTATGTATGTGAGAAGATACCTATGAAGACACTTATGTGACTATAAATAGTGTGCTAATCTGGCCAATAGTAATAATTAATTAGACAAAGTCTTCTTCATTTTCTCTACATAATTGAAGGATCTTCATATTCGTTCGCTTACTCTATTATTATATTGCAGTTTAGTAGAGTGGAGAATTGTTGTATCTTGGGAGACCAATTGTCCAGAGACTGTTTGCACCATAGCAAGGACGTAATATTGTCTTAAGGAAATTACTTCGACAAGCCTCAATTCATTTCCTTCTCCAAATCCGTATGAGCAAAGTGCAGTAAGTGTTTACTTTTATTTTGAATTTATTGAGTGTAAATTCATTTTAAGTTTATTCTTTTATTAGAATTATTTCTGTAATGCGTATTACTTTATTTGATCTTGTGTATTATTATGAGTTCACACATATCATTACCAACCAACTTAAGACAATATTATAGTGTTGGTAATTTGATTAAATGTGTGATTGAAATATTTGATAAATCGTCGATCAAAGAGCGTCACTGCGACACCAAGTAAAACTCTGGTGGATTATTAAAAGTTGAATCATCACACAGTGCAGAGTATACAATAATGTCTATTGGTAGAGAGTTTAAATGATTTAATCATTTAACCATGCCATGTGAATAAGGTCACACAAGGGTTGTTGGACTTGGGTAGAGAGAGACCCAACACTGTGTTCTGTTAATGACACCTCTTTTGACGAACATTGATATTCATATACTGGTGTTGTTTGGTTAAAGAGAATTCCAATTCTCGCTTTGTGATATCAACAAGAAATGAGACAATTTCTGGTCGTAGAAAACCAACTTTTTTTTCAAATGTATCCATTGCCATGATTGACTTGGCATAATTGGAATCCATGTTAGTGTAAAGAGGCACATTCAAATGCGAAAATTTCTAACTTGACATTTATCTGTCATGAGAAAATTGGAAAACTGTGGGGGCATCATAGTCTCTAATAATTCTCAATGACGAGAATTAAAATTATAAAATTTTAGTTATGGTTTAAGCGATACATTACTCAAAATCTATTAACAAATGTAGGGTACAATGTGCCTAAGAGTTGCATTGTTTCAATGAGGTTTGAAATGCTCTAAAAATCTCAATTCATTGAGAAGCGAAAGCTTTTTTATAGAATCAAGTTGACAAGTTTTCAATTCATTGCTTATGTGTTAGTAAGTTTAGTAATTATGAGACTGATGTAAGATATTTGTGTATCTCACAATCAAAAGATAGATTTATATTTGATTTTCCTTCTTGGTCCTGTATAAATTAGATATCAAAGTAGACAAGTAACAAGCAAGGGTCGTACCCACTTCAGAGGGGGAAATCTTAGCTCAAACACAATTGAAAACAACGGTTAAGAAACACCAAAGGAATCAATAAAAAAGATTGAGTTTGATTCTAACTTCCTACAGGCAATAATAATAAGTAAACCCTAACTTAAGAATATGGAAAAGATGTAAAGAAGATATATGATGACAAAGGGGGAAGATTGGTATCCACAAACTAAATCATGCAAACATAACATGTTGTTCCTTCATGTTCAATCTATAATAATTAATTAGTCACCTCTCGGTTGATCCAACTAATCATTAATACCTATAATAATCAAGTATTCACCTCTCAGCTATTCCACTCAACTAAAACATGATTCTTTTATGCATGCTATTGAATATGTCTTATTAATCAAACGGTCACCTCTCGGCTATTCAATTAATTAACTCAACATATTATTCATAACTAAATCATCACCTCTCGGTTATTTGACTTAATTACAAAAGGGTTCCAATAAAAGATATCAACTTTGAATATGTAATAATCAGCTCTCAGCTATTTTACTACACACCCTTAATCTATAAATAAAACAATTAAAGCTAGGTCTCCCTAAACCCTAACAATAGTATTTTAACAACATGGATAACAATAGCATGCAAATAATCATACTTACCTCATCATATCGCGAATTAGAAGTAAATAAGCATTAAGAGCTTTGAATCACAATGAACAATAAAAACAAACATGGTGTTTTTGCATCATCTAGAGTGCTTCAACCATCCCCTAAGGAGATTTAGCTACTCATTCTTGATGATGACACCATGGAATAAATAAATAAATAACAAAACATCGTAAAGTAAAGTGAATTGATTTGATTGATATGAAAAGAGCTTGTGCGACAAATGAATGAAATTTTGATTCAGATAAACTGAATTATATAAACTAAGGTAGACTAAGAGGGCTAGAACCTCTAAATCTTTTGGTCTAGATTTTCTATCTTATATGATGCCTTCTCTTAAAGCTTTACTTCGAGAAAGTGACAGGTAGTGAGTTTGAAACTATTATATTACTTGGGAATTGGTCTATCTTCTTTAAGAAGTAAATCAATCAGGTATAAATAGTTTTCAAGAGCAAAATGAAACCTAATGGTTCCATTGACAAAATAAAACTAGTTTACTAGCAAAAGAGTGTTGTCAAAATAAGGTTTAAACTATCTTGACAACTACTCACTAATCACGAGGATAATATCTATTAAGAAGTTAATAGTTGATGTAAGATATTTGTGTACCTCATAATCAAAAGATAGATTTATATTGAATTTCCTTCTTGTGCATGTATATGTAACACCCATGAGTTGGTGTTAGTCCCACATTGCCAAGAAAGTGGTTGTATTGGTAGTATATAGAGCTTAACCATACTCAACTAATGTCAAGGCCTTTTAGGGTAAACCAGATGGGTAGGCCCTGGTCCAAAACCCTCTACTGCTGGATATCCGCAGTGACTAAAGGGGGACAATATTGACATTAGCGAGCGGTATGGTGCTCGACCCACCGGGATGAGCGATGACGAAATCCCGGGGCATTACAGTTGGTATAAGAGCCGACGACGGGTCGCCTATTGCAGGTGGGAAAGTACGCTGGAAAGGCCTAGGGAGCGCCAGGTACTTGTCTCACTTTGCAGGGAACGTCGGAGATTTTGGGACTGTACTGAGTGTACTGCAGCCGAGGACGGCTCTATTTCTAAGGTGGTGAGATTGTAACACCCATGAGTTGGTGTTAGTCCCACATTGCCAAGGAAGTGGTTGTATTGGTAGTATATAGAGCTTAATCATACTCTAACTAATGTCAAGGCCTTTTGGGGTAAACCACATGAGTGGGCCCTAATCCAAAACCCTCTACTGCTGGATATCCGCAGTGACTAAAGGGGGACAATATTGATATTAGCGAGCGGTATGATGCTCGACGCACCGGGATGAGCGAGGACGAAATCCTGGGGCGTTACAGATGGTATCAGAGCCTACGACGGGTCGCTTGTTGCAGGTGGGAAAGTACGATGGAAAGGCCCAAGGAGCGCCAGGTACTTGTCTCACTTGGCAGAGAACGTCGGAGATTTGGGACTGTACTGAGGTACTGCAGAGCCGAGGACGGCTCTATTTCTAAGGCGGTGAGATTGTAACACCCATGAGTTGGTGTTAGTCCCACATTGCCAAGGAAGTGGTTGTATTGGTAGTATATAGAGCTTAACCATACTCTAACTAATGTCAAAGCCTTTTAGGGTAAACCAGATGGGTGGACCCTAATCCAAAACCCTCCTGCTGGATATCTGCAGTGATTAAATGGGGAAAATATTGACATTAGCGAGCGGTATGGTGCTCGATGCACCGGGATGAGCGAGGACGAAATCCCAGGGTGTTACAGTATAAATTGGATATTAAAGTAGACAAGTAACAAGCAAGGGTCGTACCCACCTCAGAGGGGGAGATCTTAGCTCAAACACAATTGAAAACAATAATTAAGTAACACCAAGGAATCAATAAACAAGATTTGAGATTGATTCTAACTTCCTATAGGCAATAATATAAGTAAACCCTAATTTAAGAAGATGGTAGAGAGGTAAAGAAGATATATGATGACAAAGGGGGAGAATTGGTATCCACAAACTAAATCATGCAAACATAACATGTTGTTCCTTCATGTTTAATCTATAATAATTAATTAGTCACCTCTCGGTTATTCCAACTAATCATTAATACCTATAATATCAAGTAGTCACCTCTCAGCTATTCCACTAAACTAAAACGGGATTCTCTTATGCATGCTATTGAATATGTCTTATTAATCAAACCGTCACCTTTCAGCTTTTCAATTTAATTAACTGAACATTATTCATAACTAAATCATCACCTCTCAGTTATTTGACTTAATTACAAAAGGGTTATAATAAAAGATATCAACTTTGGATATGTATAATCATCTCTCAACTATTTCACTACATATCCTTAATCAATATAAAAAAAACCCATTAAAGCTAGGTCTCCATAAACCCTAGCAATAGTTTTAATAACATGGATAACAATAACATGCAAATAATCATACTTACCTCATATCGCGAATTAGAAGTAAATAAGGATTAAGAACTTTGAATCACAATGAACAATAAGAACAAACATGGTGCTTTTGCATCATCTAGAGTGCTTCAACCATCCCCCTAAGGAGATTTAGCTACACATTCTTGATGATGACACCATGGAATAAATAAATAAATAACAAAACATCATAAAGTAAAGTTATTTGATTTCATTGATATGAATAGAGCTTGATACAAAGAAGAAGAATATGAACTTTCTCTCACAAAAATATTCTCTTTTCTCTCTCTATGAAAAACTCTAGATCTAAAAGATGGGAATCTAAAAGATACCTAAACCTTAACTACTACTTCTCTATATCTCTATTAGGGGTGAGTTCGGTTTGAAACCGGCCAGTTATAGGTGAAACCGAGAACCGAACCAAAATTTACGGTTTACAATAATAGGAACCGGAACCGAACTGTAGTGGACTAGAAACCGAGCATAAACCGAACCGATATTTACAGTTCGGTTCGGTTCTAAACTACGGTTTCAGTTTAAAGCCCAAATAAAACTTTAAATTGAAGGAGTCTTTCAAGCCCAACCTTTGGGCCCAAAATTTGTATGGATAGATCCATTCTAATAACACATATAGCCTAGATTCATGTATTTATAAAGTTGTTTAGCATGCAAGAACTAATATTTAGTCCATGTGGGACTAAACTCACTTCTGCAACAGTGGTAGAAGTATGCTACTTGTTGGAACCTGTCAGACTTTTTAGTCCCACACTGTTTCTGAACCAAATAAACTGCATATGTCTGTCTATATCTATTTGTCTAACTAATAATATATGTATACACGGTTCGGTTCGGTTAACTGTTAAATTAAATAATAAAAACCGTAAACCGAACTGTAAAGGTCGATTCTTCATAAATTAAAACCGCAAACCGAACCGACACTTCTAAAAAACCGTTGAAAACCGAACCGCATGTACCGGTTCGGTTCGGTTTCTCGGTTTACCGGTTTTTTTGCTCACCCCTAATCTATATTATAAGGGAGGATGGGTATAAGTTTGTCTGGACAACTGACTGCTCACGTTGCATCTGGTGGTTTATCGGGAATGGTGTCAAAGGTGTAGATTAATGGTTGAGATTTACATGTCTAATAGTGTGGCATGCGCAGATTAAAGGCTGAGATAAATTTTTATTTTGGACTCTGTCACAAAGTAGGGTTATTTTGTATTTGGTCCCTCTAGAAGATGGGTAATTAACATTTGGTCAAATCTTTATCGTTTATTAGTAAATGGTCCCTTTTTCGTCACTTGACTGTCAGTCAACCCAGTTGACCAGAGTCATAGCATCCATATTTTCTTAATGACGAAATTACCCTTTTACGTGACTAGCACATGACAAATCTTAAAACTCAAAAAACACAATTTAGTTATTTGTAAACATGCAAAATTAGTTTATAGTCCTCCTTTTTCATATTTCGTTTCAAATATAGTCTCTGTAAACAGTAATGGAAATAACCATGGAAGTTATCTTACCGGATTGAATTTGAACATGTAACCACGACCCATGGAATGTCTAGAATTTTTCTTCACTTGATTGTCATCTTCACTTGTAAACACAAGAGAATAAACTTCTAGAGGTTCCATGGTGGTGGTTACATGTTTTACTTCACTCCAACTAAGGTAAGATAACTTCCATGGCTATTTTTATTATTTTTTACAGGGACTATATTTGAAACGAAATATGAAAAAGGAGGACCATAAACTAATTTTGCATGTTTACAAACAACTAAATTGCATTTTTTTGAATTTTAAGTTTTTGCCACGTGCTAATCACGTGAAAGGGTAGTTTGGTCATTAAGAAATATGGATGTCTTGACTTTGGTCAACTAGGTTGACTGACAGTCAAGTGACAAAAAAAAACTATTTACTAATAAACGATAAAGATTAGACCAAATACTAATTACCCATCTTCTAAAGGGACCAAATACAAAATACATTTCATTAGAACTAGACTCTATCTCAATTTACGACCTTTGCAACTCGACTCGAACTATCTCCCAAAAATGTTTCGCCAGTTCGTGTAACCTCATTACCTCTCAATGTTCAATTCATTTGCAGAAGAAATGATAATTGTTCTCATCCCTCTTGATCTAAAATCAATCAGGTTGGTTTTATTAAATTAATTTGTTTAGTTTTTGAGCTCTATTAGGATTTATTTATGGGTAATATCCAAAAAAAGCCCCATGTTTAGGTGCCTCTTCCCCAATAGGCCCTGACATGGGGTCATCTTCTCAACAAGCCCTTTGACTAGATCATTTTTTAGTAGGTCAAAATTACCCTTGTATTCTATCTTCTAAACTCAACCTTTTATCCTCTAAAACCACGATAAGACAAAAAGCGAAAAAGACAAAAAACAGAAAAGGACAAAAAACAGTTGGTGTATAACTTTTTTTTAACATTTGAAAATTATAAGTTGTGTTTTAGAAATCGAAAATCAACATGGTTTATATGGTTGGAAAGGTCGACGAAATCTTTCAACTAGATCCCACATGACTATAAGATTTTAAATTTAAAATATTAATTTTTTTATAAAAATTTAAATATTTATAAAAAATTCAAAATTTCATATTTTTTATTTTACCGAGAAGTTAGGTTTCGAGAAAAAACTCCTTATGATTTCAAAGGCTTTTCAAAATTACTCTAAAATCTAAAAAATCACACATTACTATCAAATTCAAGAGTGTTTATTTTTGTCCTCTAACATATATCTTCTTGTCTTCTAACACCAAACACTTATCCTCTAAATTGTGTTTGTTGTTATGTAAATTATAAAGGCATGATATCCATTCCATATTATTAATATATGTGAATTATCTGTAATTTGATGCATGAGTTCGATGTCTCAACTGAGGACAAAATCCTTATAGTACAGAAAAAAAATGAAAAAAAAATTGTATTGCTATGAAAAGTTCATAAAAAGTTTAATGTATAATTAACTACAAAAAACTTCATAAAGAACATAACCCAGTCTATATATTGTTTTTTAGGTTACATCTCAACCATAAGAAAAAAGAAAAAGAACATAATCCAGACTAAACATAAATTCCTCCTTTTGCATGGTGTAATATCAGTAAGCTCGTTAAATTTGTACTCCATTCTCCCTTCCTATCCTCACACCAAAAAAACAATATAATAGCTCAAATCTCTAATCATTATTTATATTTTATTTTTGGCAAACGGGGTTGAGGGCACCCTTACCCCTTTAAATTACATGAGGAAACTTATATCAAACAATCAGTTTACTAGCATGTTTCTAACCAACGATCTCTCCACTTGTGAGATGGATGCAACCATTGAGCCACAGACTCGAGTGCTCTCTAAC
>JAJHQE010000071.1:23120-36978 GCA_020826895.1 Aquilegia kansuensis
ATACTCCCTATAGCCCAAATTATAAGTACCTTATTCCATTTTAATTGTCTAAATATGTCGCTTTTGACTTTTCAACACATATTAAGAGTTAAATGGTTCATTGTCTATACTACCCTTGCTTTAAGACTAGAGTAATTATTCGAAATGAAAGTTAGACATTGTAATTATATTAAATAGGGATAAATTAGAAAATAGAGTTAATAGACAAGCATAAATGATGTTCCTTAATAAGTAGAATATTCCAAAAGGTACTTATAATTTGGGACGGAGGGAGTAGTTAATTGAAGAAAAATTTTGATTAACTTTGGGTATATTTGTACTCTATGTGTTAGTCGGTGCTACACAACGGTTAATTTTAATTTATCCATATGTGATACCATTCGAGTTTAAGTTATTAATTTTACTCTTAAGTCATAAAAATTATAAATTAAACTAATTTATTAAATCTTATAAATACTTATTTTTGCAAACAAATTTGGGTAGTTCTTTTATATATTTTATAGGAATTCATTATTAAATTATTGATCTCATATTTTTAATAATTTTTTTATAGAGTTTACCATTAAATTATTATTTCTCAAAATATTTTGATAATTTGATCATCCTTTTAATTATTGGGTCTTTTGCGCGTAACTAAAAAATCAACCATAAATAGAAATCCAGATCATACATTTTCTTTCATGTTATTTCAGATAAACACAAAAAGCCTTGCTACTAAATGTCTTCATTACATACAAAAAATTTATAAGACCACTTAAATCTCATATACAACACCAAGGACGGAACTACTTGGGCACTTAATGGGGCATGTGACCTAGTGATTTTTGTGAAATGATTTTGTAGTTATGTATTTATTATTATGTGTGGCACTATAATTTACTAGTTGTACCCGTTGCTTCGCAACGCTAGTGTCAACTATTTTTATTTGATTGATTAAAAATTTCTACTTTTATTGTTTATATTTATTTTTTAATTTTTTAATTTGATTGATTTCTACTTTCATTTGATTTTAGTTTCGTATACTTGAAATGTTTATTTTAAACAATCTACAAACCAAACGTACTACAAGAATGTTGCATACCGATCATCAAGGCATACATCTTTGCAGCCATATAGGAGTCTTTTACTGGTGGACTTAAGGACTCAAAAGCTTTGAGTATTCCAGTGTTACTCCAAAAAAGTATAGTGAGTTAGTGACCTTATATTGTCAACAAGTTTAAGTTTTTTTTAATTGACCTATCTTATTGAAAAGTAGTAGATCAACAGTAGAAAATTTACAACAATTTTCAAAACTAAAATAATATTTATTACCCAAAACTAAGTTGGTCGTTTCAACTAAATCTCATACACATTAGTAGCTACCATCATTTTATCTTTTCTTTTGATTCAAAATTTGGCAACTATTAATGTATAAAACTCAATAGGTTAAGAGCCTTCATAAATAAATAAATAAATAAAATCCTCAATAGGTTAAGAGCCAAGGCTTCCTACTCCGCCAAAGAAATGGAATCAGCCTTGAGGTCAGGTTCATACTTGTTTTCTTCTCACCATCTTCGTTATCACTGTCAAGTTAAAAAAATCTTTGATTTTTCCACTTCTCTCCTTAGTTTCTTTATCATCCAATTCAGAAGAGACCTCAACACGCCTTCTCATCTTTATTTTTGCTTTTGATCTCATCTTTTGTATACATTTATTTATGCGAAATCTTCTCTTTTTCTCCCTGATTTTCATATCTTTCTTAAACTTTTCATATCGATCTTGTACTGCAGAAAATTCCAAGCCAGATAAACAAATATTGATCAATATCTGAATAACAAAACAGAACTCAAAATATATATTTTGTGTATTAGTTACACTAACATTTTAGGATCTCCTTCCCAAACAATCCAAAATAACAGAAGAAGTGGCATGAGCTAAATTCTTCTGGATTGCCATGAAAG
Source organism: Aquilegia kansuensis (assembly GCA_020826895.1). Taxonomy (NCBI): domain Eukaryota; kingdom Viridiplantae; phylum Streptophyta; class Magnoliopsida; order Ranunculales; family Ranunculaceae; genus Aquilegia; species Aquilegia kansuensis. The sequence continues at coordinate 25,061 of JAJHQE010000071.1, forward strand.
GGAGGCGTGGCATTCCCAGACCCATAGCTAATGACAACTCAGCTCCAAAGTTAGAAGTGCGTACCTATATCATGCTGAATCAAGTCATTTCCACTATTAGTGTTATCAGTGTTAGCTAATTCTGCAATTGAAGGAAGCATATTGTCTTCCTCGTCAAACACGACCCTTGTGCCAACTGGTATGTGTACATTAATCTTGAGCTTCTTTTTGAGAATCTTGGTTGCAGGCCTGTGGTAAACAAATTTATACTTAGGCCCTGCTTGGTTACCCCGCGAAAATTTGTATGAAATTTAGCCTAATTTAATATGCTTGAAACTCTTGATAATTAGTTTTATGAACAAAATTTATGCAAAAGTTTGGTGCTATTTCAAAAGTGCAAAAATTTACACCTTTCTCTAATAAACTTAGTAGGGGACCATTTATGATTATCTCATGTTTATGCAAGGTTTAAGTGGGGGACCAATAGGGTTTAAGCTAATATAGGTGGGGGTCCATTCAAATCAAAGAGTAAACTTGGGAGGGACCACTCTAACTATAGATGAGTAAAGATTTGCCTTTTTTGTAGCCCAAACAAGCAGGGCCTTAGTAGTCAAAACCCCAAACCTATAAGAATGAAATTTATAACATATAAGACAGAAGGGTATTTTTATAATCATCTACCAATAGCTAAATTAACAACCATACCAATCCATCAAAATTTATACTTGTATAAAACTTCCTAACAATGATTTTTGTAAAGTTGATGTTTGTTAGGACCAACCCTACTAACAAACCCATTTCTTTAAACAATATTTACATTTCTAAATATATCGAGAGAAAACTCCTACTAATGATCATTCTGTCAAGCTAATTTCAGCTAATATTTGTTCGGGCATATCTTCTAGATGCTACCAACCAAACTCGGGAGTGAATCCTCAAAGTTTGAAACATAGGTAGAGCTTATGTTGATCTCTAAGGTTTGCACATATAAATGCATTAATATTTCTAAATGGAAGCAAAACATTACACAACAGTAAGTTCATTTTCAGCTCCATTTCTTTCTTCAGCGATATGAGAAAAGACTGCACTTGGAACCAACCTCTATACAACCACTATACCCATTAGTTGACTAATAAGAAAGAGAAGAATGACAGTTAACAACAATTACCTAATATGTGGGCTATCAAACAGTAGTGCTAATTTCCTTTTATCAGGTTTAATCGTGTTTGCATGTCCTCCGTAGAAGTAACGCCTGTGACCCATCAGAAAGTGTGGAAAGTTCCCACCTTGAGTTGTAACAAAAACTTTTTCACTGTGAAGGCATACAGTATAATCAAGAGCAGCCAACCTAGATGAGTGGCCCTACAACAAAACATCAATTTGTAACGTCGCTCTGCTCCAATAACAAGCATTTTAGATGTGAAAAGAAAATAAAAAAATCTGAACTTCCAGAAAAATTAATTGTTTTCCAAAACATGACTATGTAAAGTTGGTGTCTTGGTGAGATGGCGAAACTGCATTAAACTAAAACCTAGCTAAATGCACATATAAACACAGACCCTCTACAAATGCACAAAAAATGTTGGTCCCATAGTTCAAACAGTACATGTTCACCTTTACTCTATAAACACACATTTTTTCCTTGACCCAAGGGTATGCAGTTAGGTAGGTTTCACTGTATACTACTACAGTGGAGCAATGTACCTGAAATGGAGCAAATTTTCTTACTTTCCGAGAAGTCTTAAAATACACTAAAAATGGATAGGGAAAAAGGGTTAGGAAGATTGTGACTCAAAGATACCCATATCCACATGAGCACTCACGTGATGCTATAGTTGTAGGGTGCTTTTTCTTTACCTCTTTTGACCACATGCATGGATACACTTCTTCAAAAATTGGACAACATAATGGTGGTCAATGTACGCCTGTTTGCTTGGTTTGTTTTACTTCTTTTCATCCCCATTTGTTGGAAAGACTATCACAAGAAGCGAGTCAAACTTCAGTCATAGGTAACTACTGCTCTAATTCCTTATGTTGAGTTCATTATGTTCAAATTTTTATTTAATTTTTTTGACCTAGAGCCTTAAAAGTCAGACTTCAAACATGAATGATAGGTTAATTCACTTCAGCGAACCTATAATGTGTAAAGTTCTAAGGAAAATAAAAAGAACAATATCTTGGTTTGAAAAAGAGAGAAAATAGGAAATGGCAGGATAGAGAAAATAGGTTTACTTTGATTAATTTGGCTTCAGTCAAATTATAATCACCCCATGGATCTCGTTAAGATCCAACAAATCTCGATCTTAGATCTAATTTTTTTAATGTATGAATAAAAGTTTATGAATCACCTGCAGTAAAGCAACTCATTGCAGTTTTCGTTGGCCACAGATTCTCCCATCCCTTGGTTCCCATTTTGTGCACTTTTCTAATCACTGCAATATAGCCAAACAAAGATTATAGGTTGTTAGAATGACTCATCCCCCCGTTAAAAGTTTTGCACCACAATGGAATGTAATGAAATCATAGCAATTTGAGTGAAACTGTAATAACCAGATTAGACAAGCAAAATCATTTATCAATTAAACATAACCAAACTAATAATATATGTTGCCAGAATATAACTCATTCCCCGATTAAGACTTTTGCCCCATAATCAAACGTAATAAAATCATAGCAGTTTCAATGAAACCGTATTAACCAGAATAGAGAAACAACATCAATTGACATAACACCTGCTTTTGGCTCAACGCGAATGGAAATTCACATTTGACATGATACTAAAATAAAAGGAAATAGATCATGATTACAACAAAAAATTCCAAGCAAAATATAACCACAGTTTCTATAAGCTTGAGTAATGTCCTTTTTCTTAATCCAGAAAATTAAAACAATATCCTTATATATGGAAGTGATGAAATTGGATCATGTACGTAGTCCATGCCAAGATACAATGGTAGGAAGCAAAGAGAGTTAAAGGAAACACTCAAAGCATGCTTTCCACACACTTAGGAAATCAATTCGAATTTTTTTTTTGAAAATGTGGATCCAAATTTGCAGGATGACTAAAAGATTAAGATGTAATGATGTTATATAAGACATCGGTTTGAAACAAAATTTTAGTACCAAACAGGAAGTGATCATACTTGCCATGGCTGATTCGATTATCACTACAGATGTCCCAGCCACAGTAGCTCTCATGTCCTACCTATTAGAAATTTGCATCATGCAGTAAAGTCAAAGGTTATGGACATAGGCATCACATGAACAGATGCATAAATTTTATAGGTATACATTTCTGTTAAAATCATACACAAAATGACTTTATTCTCAAGGATTGGTTTGACTAACACTAACAGTGTCATTTGGAGAGAAACTGGTAAACATGGAACTGATATGAAGAAGACGATATATAACGACACATGTACCAATCATTATAGGCAGCTTGCCGAGATCACACATCAGTTTTGAACATATAGAGTGAAATCAGATGTAGGATTCTTAAAGAAGGAGCATATCTGGGAAAAACCATGACTCACATTAAATATATTATCATAATTTTATTACTCTTTTAGTATTTGATGGGAAAAAAGAAAACAAATCAGATTAGAGCATCAATTTATCCGTGTTTACCTAATATGTTTAATTGATTTATGTTGCTAGAAGTAATAATTTTAATGTTATTGACAAATATAAAATTGCTAGAAGTAGTTTCGTTTTTGAAACTGAAATTTTAATGTTACCCATACAGATAATGTAGCTTAGCACTTACACATGCCTCCGCACCTTACCCCTTACACCCATAAAGTGCCGTTTACACAAGGCCTTTTTTATTACTTAGCATGTACCAGTGACACAACCGACAGTGACAGTCGGTTGGGAACTAATGACAGTAGCATGGGAACTAATGACAGTGACAGTGACAGTAGCATGGGAACTAATGACAGTGACACAACCGACACAGTCGGCTGGAAAACATGTACCACAAGGTAATGGGTCATTAGATTTTTAATGGGCCATTAATTGGGAATATGCAGTGTGCTACCTATAAATGCAACTCATATGATTCCTCAATGAACATGGGTTTGCGGGAATTTGAAGGAATTGTAAGCTTAAATAGCAAGGATGATTGGAACTTACATAGGTTCAATTATTGAATTTAGCATCGATTGTGCTCGTTCCCTTTCTCTTCTCAAACGTTGTCCTTGTTTTGCCTTACTTATCTCTTCACTGTAGATTGAAGAAGTTTTCACGCTTTTGACAGGTATTTTTTCTTTGTCATGACTGTGTTCCAGGTACTACATAAACAAAACATAATGAACAATTATTCACAAATTAATAACAACAATATTATGGTAGATATATATAATATGCAATTTTTCATATGAAGATGGTACAGAAGCAAACTAATGTCAATGGAAAAATTACTGAGATTTAATACTAAAAAAAATAGGTTAACTGGTCATACTTCAATCGCATGCCCTGCTTGTGGACTATTACAATTCAAGATAGAGTGCAGTGATAGTTGCACTTCCATTGTAACCATGCCCTTTAACCTAAGGTCAATAATGCTCTACTTTCACATTTAAAACACACATTGAGCCTACAGGAAAAAAATAAGGTGGCAGACCTGCCTCACTTGCCTCAACCTGGTGATATACACATAGTCATCTAGAGTGCACTTGACCTGAATAGGAGTTTTCTTGTGCATTTTCAAGAAAGGCGTGAACATCCCCATGAAGAAGAGCCAACTGACAAGGCTATAATCCAGCCAGGTATGCTGGCTAGACATAATCACTATTAATACTGAGCTCACAAGTACGACTCTAATGGAACGAAAAAATAAGGATGTTGTAAGGAGACATGGGTTTGTAAAATGTTATTCCCAAAAAAAAAAATCATAGATCATGACTATGAGCATAGTAATGGTCTTTTCCAAAGAACCATAGGTTTGGGTTTGGACATAAGACAATGGTTTGACGAAACTGATGGTCAACAAGGAGAACACCAATTCAAGGAACTACTAATAGATTAGGTAATGTTGATTTAAGGTACAGGTTACAATCAAATCCATATTCGCAAACATTGCAGAAAGGGCTTTACTTCATTTGATTTTAGACCAAAACATAAAGCAGAACTTGTATAAAGAAATTGTTAATTGTGTTGGAAAAAATGGTAAAATCACTGAGGAAAATGTTTAAGACATGACTTATTTGGGTGCAGTTGTTAAGGAGACTTTTAGAAGGTATCCCCTAGTCATTTTGTGTTTAATCATGCAACAACCAAGGAGACTGAGTTAGGTGGGTACTGTTCCAGCAAATGCAAAAGTCGAGTTCCATACAGCATGGGTGACAGAGGATCCAAGTGTGGAAAGATCCTATTGAATTCAGGCCAGAGAGGTTCTTAGAAGGGGATGGAGTTGGGGTGGACGTAACAGGATCTAAGGGTGTGTAAATGATGCCACGTGTTAATAATTCATCAGAATCCCTAACAGTCCTAGCATTCTTTCAAATACGAGAGCATGCATACATTACAAAATCCCAAACGTAAACCCAATCTCAGTTGTGATATATAGAAATATGATAATACAACTACGAATCTAATAAATATTATGGGCCATTGAAATATGGTAGTACCAGAATCTATGTCACAATCTCCAATTCTAAGAGACATGTATTGGGTAGGAAAATCATAAGAAAAGAACTCATAACTGGAGTAAGTCTTATTAAACCATTCTAACATGGCAAAACCTATCTAGTATCAAGCCTTTTTTCATACAGGTTTTGAGTTTTTGATAGTACCAAGGTCCTTAACGCCTTGAGTTGTGCTTCAATACCAGTAATGATGCTACTTACGGATTTTAGCGTCTGTCTATCTTAATTGAATATCGAACCCAATTCTTTGTAGAGTTTTTCTCTAGGGTTTGGACAATCATCCGTAGAAGAAACAAATAATTGCATGTGATTTTACTACCATTGATGATACTATTTAGTAGATGCTACTACATATCTGCCTCTAGACAGTTTGGAAAAATAATTATAGATTCCATAATTCAACTGGTCTTTGGGATTTTTGTTTTAGGTTAATTCTTTCTTGGAATATACTATTTGAGAGTTTCTAACACCACAGGTCCCCTTCACTAATGTCTACTTCTTAAATTTACAACATGGATAAATTGAACAAAGTAATTGTAAGTCGCAATTAGATATTAACAATAGTGTTGGTATGCTCAATAGTCAATAACCAATACCAAATAATCAAAATTTACAAATTTTGTGAACATAAAGATCATAGATGGGAAATTGGAAAATTACCTTGTACCTGTGATCGCTTTCAAATCAATTTAAATTAATCTTCAAATCTGCAATCATTAACAACACATTTAATGTTAAATTGAACACATAATTTTAGTAAAAAATAAACCAATTTAATAAAAAATGAAAGTAAGGAGAATAATGTTGTTATGGTGTAGTAATAACACTGTACATGCTATGAATCAAAATGATCTTAGGAAGTCAATGATCTATTTTGGTATCTGATGAAGCAAAGAAAATATTTTCGTATTGTTTCTCAATTCCCACTATCCAACACACATAGTGACATGGGATATAAACCACCAAAGCACTGAAATCAAGAGAAATTAATTAGAGGTTAAATTTCAGTTAGAGGTAAAATTTAAAGGGTAAGGAAACCAAGTACACACTCCAAAAGTATAAAAACTAAGATCTAATATAGATCTGTTTGAAAAATTCAATATGTTATTATTACAAAAATTGGTCTGTTTCTAATTTCTCTTTATGTCCAAGTGAAATTCTGTTTCACCACGACTTTCACTTCAAAGGCCATTGTTGTTTTAGTTATGGTACCACTGAAAAGTGAAAACTTCAAAGCATCAGAGCCTGTCATTTCAGTCCAGGTTGCCTTCATCTTCTTTCAATTAGGTGATCTTTTAATAGTTCTTTGCTATCATTTGTGGCAATAATTGTTGATAAAGCAATATTTTCTTATAAAAAAAAACAATATTTTGTTATCAGAGCCCACTCTAATTCCTGACCTGTGCCTGATAACAACATAAACACCAGCTGTGGAAGTGGCATATGGAAATGGTTAGGTAGATCATCAGCCATTAAGTAATGGTGAAGAAACAGTCGTTGAAGTAAAGGTTGTGGAGGCACTTGTCCAATCTGTTAAAAATGAAGATAACCCAGTTTCTCAGCCAGGTAATTACAACATCCTGAATCTATACTTTGAGAATTAATCTAGCTAAATAAAAATAATTATTTGAATTAATCTAGCTCACAAATATGTAAGCTATACAAACAGCATCCTAGAACAACTATCTATGCACTGAGCAATAACTTTATTCTATGGCTCGAGTTGGGGAACTATGCATTTTATGGCAGGGTAGCTTCAGCAGCTCCGGAGGAGAACACAAACAATTCAGATACAAATGACTAAAACGTCAACAATGAGGAAATCAATATCAGAAGAAGAGATATGAAAGGACATTCAAGCTTTAACAATTCTGAACAACGAGATGTATATATGAATTAAGAGTTGGCAATGGAACTAACAGGGAATGCATTGTCAGACTATTTTATTGAAGACACGAAAGAAGGTGAAGCGATAACACATAATTTTCTCTGTTAACTTTTGCAAGAAATAGTTAGAAAATTCTGAATATGGTGGAAACTGGAACTGCACTTGCAAATGATTTTTTTGTTTTTGTAAATATAATGTTCATCTCACATCATTTTGGCAATTATTGGAAACACTAAATTTTGGTTATGTCATTCGGGAAGCCTTCCATATACTGTCATCTCGTGTATCTGGAAAACAAGAAATGATGTTATTTTTAACAATGGGACAGTTGAACACTTAAAGATGCTGCAGCAAATTAAAGCGATGACTTGGGCTTGGCTGAACATGTCTCAGATTTCCATGGATTTGTTGAAGAAGATCAAATTCACCGACCTGTTGTTTGGATGGAGGTATGTAATGACTGAACAATGGTACATTTGAGGGGTTTAAAGGCTGCTGAAGTGCTGCAGACTGGGATATGGTTTCATGAGATTAGTGTCTGTGTGACTTAGTCAGGCTAACATGTTTATTCTGGTCAGTCTACTCCAATTTATTTGAGCGAAAATTATTGCCACTAAAAATTCATAATAAATTAAATCTAATTCATATCATAATAAAATGACTAAAATTCATAACAATTTAAGGAAAAAAAAAAAACCTTTTGAGTGACTAAATTTGACATACCTTTTGAACGAACGATTATGAGAGAAAGTGGCGATATTGAGAGAGATAAGGAATCTGTGAACAATAACAGATTGAGCACATTGTTTGGATGATGATGATTAAACAATGTAGCTTAGGAAATCTACACATTAGTGAAAGCAACAAATAACAAAACCCATAGATAATCTACACATTAGTGAAAGCAACAAATAAAAAAACCCATAGATGTGAAAGCAACAAATAACAAAACCCATAGATAAGAAGAAGAATTACCTGCTCTATCCCCAAATTCTGATTGAAGACGATGATGATGATCAAAGGGAGATGAGAATGTGATGAAAATATCATAATTAAAAGGAATTCACATACATAACAAAAACTAACCAAACAAACAAAACAGAACAAAGTTATACATACCTTGAAGTTGAAGATGGAAATCGAAGAGGGAGTAAATGATGATAACGATTGATACGATTGAATACGATTGATACGATTGAATATTTCGGTTCGCAACAGATCGCAACAGATATTGTATTGATTTGATGAGGATGAGAAGAGAATGAGGCTTCGTTGAGAAGAGAAGAGAAGAGAAGAGGATTTCGTATTGTTTACAAATTAATGTTTAATTAGGGTATTTAATTATGGTTTATTATTTTAATAAACCATCCTACGGTCCAAAATATCAACATCCTACGGTCCAAAATATCTCTCAACACTGCATAAAGTTAACATATCCAAAGGCTCCTGAACATCAAGTTATTCCTATACAGGTAGAGACTGAAACATCCATTGCAATCTTCTATTTAACTTCTATTATTGAGTATTGAGTATAAAATATACAATTTTTTATCAAAGATGATTATTATTACCAAAGAGAAACTGTGCAGTCAATTAAATTAAAATTTGAATAAATTCAGGCTTTATGCAAGGGAATCTGTACTTGAGATTTCAGCTTTTTAAGAAATTCCAGTTTGTTCATCTGATCATTCACTAATTCTCTTTTAGCCAAAATTAAATTTGGGAATAGCAGCAGTAATCAAAATTAAACTTACACCGAAAATTAAACTTCGATAAGCATACCTTCAATTAAGAGCTTTTGAATCAGCTATTTGAGGGTTTGGAAGAGAGAAGATTCTTTATTTGTTAGTTATCAAAATTATGAGAGAAAGGGGCAGAGAGAGAGAGAGAAGAATTAAAAGAAGAAGACGCGGGTTAAGAAAAAAAGTGTTTGATTGCAATTTAAAACAGCTAAACCTGGTGATTGCAATTCTGATTTTCGAAATTGGTTTAATTAGATTTTTGCAGAGATGATTGCAATTTCAAAATTTCAAAACGCATAAGAGAGTGATGTAAGTACCTGATTAGAGAGAGTGAAGCACAGAATTTGAGTTTAACTCTCTTCCCTTTTAATACTCTTCTCTTTCATCTCTCCCAATTCCACCACCAGCAGCAGCACAGGATTCCACACCAGGTAGTCTATGAGCTTTCTTTTCTTCTTGCAACTCCAAAGCTATTCGCTCCCGCTCCAATTCACTCTACACATCAAAGTAGAAAATTTCTGAGAGCTGCCCAACAACATTTTCTTATAATAGTGAAAACAAAATACCAGAACAAAGTAAGACCTGTAATAATGTGTTCCGTAAGCTAAGGATTTCTTCTTCAAAATGCTCAGCGTGAGAACCCTGTACAACGTGATGCATTAGCAATGTTTAGATTTTTTTATTTTTTTTAAAATAAATTTATTCGTTGATATAATTTTGCAATACAACATTGACCCTAGACTATGGGGTTACCCCTTTCTCACAAATTCAAGCCCCTCAACTTCTATACTTGGTTGCTCGAAACTTTAACAAAAAAAAGTCTCTGAACTTCATCTAAATCCTTGTTTGAATCATTAGAATCACTCTCCTCTGTCAAAACCAATCAATCAAATTGATTTCAACATTATTTAAAATTCTCCATAAACAAAGAAAATTCGTACTTAGAATGAGATATGCAGTTTGCAAGTAGTCTCGTGAAGCATCAATAGGAGCTAAAAGGAACCTTGAAGCTTTCTTCTTCTGCTCTCTTAACCAATCCTTAGGTCCTGCTGTGTAAAATCACAAAAAAAACTTAAAAACCAAAATCAATAGAGAGAGAGAGAGAGAGAGAGAGAGACGTACAGATGCCAATTGAGAAGGCAGAAGCTGTCGACAGAATTTCGAGTGAGAATTTGTGTAAACTTGATTAGTCGACAGAATTTCGAGTGAGAGGAAGAGAACTAAGGTTTACGAAAGAGGAAGAAGGGTTTCAAAAATATACACCGTGTTATTTTCAACTTTTAATCATATCCCAACCGTCAGATCAAATATCAACCAAATATCAACATCCTACGGTCTTAGTTGTCTCTTTGTTTGTCTATAGACAATCAGACGGTCCAAAATATCTCTCAAAATGTCTCTTATAAACTGTCTCCCCAACTTATACACCCTTTGTGTCTTATAACTTAGATAGATATAATTAGAGATAGTGGAGGAACCATAGCTAAAATTTTTCAACCGACATGTTATTCCATGAGACCATGACATTTCAAACGTTCGCTCAAATCCAATGAGCTAATTCCATAGAAAATGTGTTTTAGTTGTTTAGGACAATTCTTTATAATAGTTTCCTACTCTCAATGACATATTGTTGGTGATGACAATATTGGTTTGTTTTGGTGTTTGGCTTCCTCGACAACTCTCAATGACAATATTTTGAGTTTGAGAGGGGGTGTTATGATCATGTGATACAATACTAAAGTAGTAATGTTTTTTTTTAGTATATTATAAAAATTTGACAAATGACAATTACCAATGTTGTATATTGAAGAAGAGTGAAAAATGTGAACTGGTCAGGCTGATGGTGGAGAAACACATCATCTGCCACATCAGTTTGTTGGCGGGTTTGTGGGAAATTCGGTCAGTGTCGGGGCCTTAGCACGTGCCCATCTCTTTTTTGCTCAACTCTGTTATTCCTGTTCTCTTTCGAGAACAACAATGAAGAAATGAAGCACCATTAAGAGCAACATGAGTCCGGGGCATTGAATGGTTGAAAGCGTGCAGAGAACCATCAAAGCTTTTCGATACTTGAAAGACAAGGCAATAGACATGACAATCCTTGAGGTGGGGTTGAGGGACCCTAACTAGCCCTTTAAATTACGCAGGAAACTTATATAAAAAACTCAGCTGCTGAAGTGTATCGAAACGACCTCTCGGCTATGTAAGAGGGATATGATGCAATCATAGAGCCACAAGCTCATGTGCAAAGTTTGCCTTTCTCCTACTTGATCATATTACAATATATATTAAAATTCTCATGAGTGTGTTGTCATGCATTATCTTACTCTAATGTGATTCAACTTCAAGTTATGTGTATGTGTTTATTTTGATTGCTCATCTGTGGTAGCATTTTCATTGCTATGAGCAAGTCAATTTAATATTAATTGGAAGAGCTTAGATAGGTTTCATGGAGAAATCCTTATCCTGCTTTCATTTTCCTATTAGAAAACTCTTTTTGTTGTTTGTTTTCTTCACGAATTGAACCTTTAGATTTTTTATGGTATATTCTGTCCCGCTGCTTTATGACCTTGTTGTGTGGTTATCCCATTGCTCAAAAAGCAAAAACAAATTCTGTCGAAAAGTACATTCAGATTATCTCTGTTGACAATCACAAATTTT
>JAJHQE010000071.1:38153-52293 GCA_020826895.1 Aquilegia kansuensis
AAGGACTGAAATGGCAACAGAGATGGATGGAGTTCATTAGCAGTTATGATTTCAGATTCAGTATCAGCCTGGGAAGGGTAATGTAGTTGCAGATGCTTTGAGTCGGAAACATGCCACCGTTGCTATGATGATGATGGAGGAGTGGAAATCTCTGGAGACTATAGCGTCTCATGATGTGTACTTACAGCAGGGAGGTGAACAGGTCACCATTTGTTCTATGGAGGTGACACCTATGATGATTAGCTTGATTGTGTCCAAGCAGCATGAGGACCCTTTCTTGCTCCGAAAGCTTGGGCAGTTAGTTGTGGATTTGTTAGATGATTGTCCTACAGAATGGTCAGTTGGTGTTAGTCCCACATTTGCCAAGGAAGTGGTGTTTCGGTAGATATAGAGCTTAACCATACTCTAACTAATGTCAAGGCCTTTTGGGGTGAACCACATGGGTGGGCCCTGATCCAAAACCCTCTACTGCTGGATATCCGCAGTGACTAAAGGGGGACAATATTGACATTAGCGAGCGGTATGGTGCTCGACGCACCGGGATGAGCGAGGACGAAATCCCGGGGCGTTACAGTTGGTATCAAAGCCGACGATGGGTCGCCTGTTGCAGGTGGGAAGTACGCTGGAAAGGCCCAGGGAGCGCCAGGTACTTGTCTCACTTGGCAGGGAACGTCAGAGATTTTGGGACTGTACTGAGTGTACTGCAGAGCCGAGGACGGCTCTATTTCTAAGGTGGTGAGATTGTAACACCCATGAGTTGGGTGTTAGTCCCACATTTGCCAAGGAAGTGGTTGTTTCGGTAGTAGTATATAGAAGCTTAACCATACTCTAACTAATGTCAAGGCCTTTTGGGGTGAACCACATGGGTGGGCCCTGATCCAAAACCCTCTACTGCTGGATATCCGCAGTGACTAAAGGGGGACAATATTAACATTAGGGAGCGGTATGGTGCTCGACGCACCGGGATGAGCGAGGACGAATCCCGGGGCGTTACAGTATGAGAGCCAGTTGTTCATATTTATCTCTCTTAAATTATGTCCTCAACCTTATTCCCAAAATACAAAAATTATCAAAAGATAATTATGAGAGTTGGTCAATACAAATGAAAGCCTTGTTTGGTTCTCAAGAGTTGTGGGAGATTATTACTAATGGGTACGAAAGTACCCACTCAAGAGGAGGAAGCGACCTATATCATAGAAAAGAAGAACGCCCTTAAAGAGTATTGAAAAAAGACAACAAAGCTTTATTCCTACTCTATCAAATGGTTGGATGAATCCATTTTCCAAAAGGTTTGAAGGAACGAAAAGCAAGGATGTTTGGGACACTTTTACCACCATCTACAAATGAGTTGATCGAGTGAAACGATCCCGTCTACAAACTCTGCAGGTGAGTTTGAGGCACTCCATATGAAAGAAGGTAACCATTGACGACTTCGTTTCAGGATTGCTCATTATCATGAATGACTTGAGGAGAAATAGGGAAGGAATATCGATGAAGTTCGTGTCATTGAAAAGATACTTAGATCCCTCACTCAAAATTTGATCATGTAATCACAGCTATCGAAGAATCTAATTAAGGACTTGGAATCATTGTTGGTGGATGAGTTAATGGGTGTTTCTTGAAGTAAACGACCGAGGCAATAATGGTACTAGCCGAGGAGGCCACCATGGCTCGAATCAAGGTCATGGTCGAGGCAAAGATGTGGATCCAAACAAATCAGGAGGAAAGACAAAGTTTTAGAGGCCGGGGGAGAAATAATCGAGGAAGAGGTAAATTTATGACCAAACAACAAAGATATCCAGTATTACAATTGCCATAAGCATGGGCATTATAGTTCAGATTGTTGGCATAAAGCTGATGAGCAAGCCAATATTGCAGAAGCAACAAATGATGGGGTTAATGAACATACCCTTCTTATTCCACAAGATGATTTAGGTGTGCAACATGAAGCTTGGTACCTTCACTCAGGTGCAATAAGCAACCACATGTGTGGGAATAAACATTTGTTCGTGGAACTTGTTGAAGGAGTTCGTGGATTCGTGAAATGTAAGTTTGGTAGATTCTTCGAAACTCCCTAATGAAGGCAAAAGCAAGATTAAAATCGACTAGAAGGATGGGACGCCCGAATACATTTCGGATGTCTACTATATACCAACCATGAAAAACAATATTCTCAGTGTTGGACAACTTCTCCAAAAGGGCACATTGTTCACATTGAAAGGAATCATCTTTATTTGAAAGATGTACAAAAATGACTTATAGCTCGTATCAAGATGACAAGGAACCGCATGTTCCCTCTGCATCGGAACACGAAGTTCGAGAATTGCTTCGTAGGGCTTGTAGAGAATGAATCATGGAAGTGGCATTTTCGATTTGGACATCTACATTTCAGTGGCTTGAAGTTGTTATCTACCAATGGCTTGTGTAGTTGGCATGCAAGCACGACTTCCATTTCCCAATGGCAAGTCATGGAGAGCGGATGCACCACTGAAACTTGTCCACACTGACATTTGTGGACCAATGGAAACCATCTCTCTAGAAGGTAATAGATACTTCATTACTTTCGTGGATGATTTCACTAGAAAACTTTCGGTTTTTTCTCAAAGAAAAATCTGCCGCCTTAACCATTTTTTAAATTTTCAAAGCCCACGTTGAGGCAGAAAGTGGTTACAAGATTATAACCCTTTGATCTCACCGGGTGGTGAGTACACCTCAAGTGCATTTCAAGGATAGCAAGGAGCAAGGCATTAGGCGCCAGTTTACTACGGCCTACACTCCACAATAAAATGGCATCGTAGAAAGAAAGAATTGTACCATCCTTGACATGACAAGAACCATGCTCAAGGAGAAACACTGCCAAAGGAGTTTTGGGAAAGTTGTGGCATGTTCAGCTTATTTGCTCAACCGATGCCCGACAAAGAGTTTGAAGAATCAAACACCTCAGGAAGCTTGGAGTGGCTACAAGCCAAATGTGACACATCTAAGGATATTTGGGTGTATTCCCTATGCTCAAGTACCAGATCCGAAAGAAAGAAGCTCGAGGATCGTGGAGAAAAATGCATCTTCATTGGGTACAATGAAGAGTCAAAAGCGTATAAGCTCTATAACCCATAAACAAGAAACTGTTGGTTAGTAGAGATATATTTTTTGAAGGAGAATGTAACACCCATGAGTTGGTGTTAGTCCCCCATTGCCAAGGAAGTGGTTGTATTGGTAGTATAGAGCTTACCCTACTCTAACTAATATCAAGGTCTTTTGAGGGAAAAACCCAGATGGGTGGACCCTGGTCCAAAACCCTCTACTACTGGATATCCGCAGTGACTAAAGGGGGACAATATTGACATTAGCGAGCGGTATGGTGCTCGACACTCCGCGATGAGTGAGGACAAAATCCTGGGGAGTTACAGATGGTATCAGAGCCGAAGATGGGTTCCTGTTGCAGGTGGGAAGTATGTTGGAAAGGCCCAGGGAGCATTAGGTGATTGTCTCATTTGGCAAGGAACATCGGAGATTTTGGGACTGTAGTGAGTGTACTGCAGAGTCGAAGATAACTTTATTCTAAGGTGGTGGGATTGTAATACCCATGAGTTGGTGTTAGTCCCACATTGCCAAAGAAGTGGTTGTATTGGTAGTACATAGAGCTTAATCATACTCTAACTAATGTCAAGGCTTTGGGGAGAAAAGGCCAGATAGGTTGACCCTACTCGAAAACCCTATACTGCTGGATATCCGCAGTGACTAAAGGGGGATACGATTGACATTAACGAGCAGTATGGTACTCGACACTCTGCGATGAACGATGACGAAATGCAAAAGTAATTATTGCAACTATTTCTAACAATCAATATGTGGAGATGATAATGATAAGTTACGAATGTTATAGTTTTGATAATTATTACTATGTAATAAGTTACATAAGAGCCCTATAAATAGCATTTTGCTTTGAGTTGTGATGAAGAAAAAACGAAACAAGAAGAATAAATGAAAAGATCAGAAGAACAAGATCAATAAGAGATCTACGAAGAAGTTAAGTGTAAAATATTAAAGGGTGTATGTAGTATGTAACTATTTAACCCCGAACATATAGAACGGATAGAAACTCTATCCAGCAGAGATCACCGAGATCCTAACCAACAAAGAAAAAAATATTTTGAATATCTTTGAAGAACAGACTTTACTACTAATAAGAGTTGGCAATGTGTGTACCCAAAGTCAAAGTACTGCCAGGTGTCCTCGGTAGCCGTTAAGTCGTTAGACCGAGAGCATGGGATCATCGATCAGTCTTATCTAGACTGGCAGGACGGGTTGGATCCAATACCATGGGTCCCATCGGTTTAGCAATAGACCCACTGGGGAATGGACGACCCAATTTAACGGGGTATTTGTGCACTGATGATTGTTGTATAAGAAAATGAACCGCGTCCACCAAGATATCACCAGGCCACCTAAGCCAGACCGGTCCGGCCCATAAAGTCGAGCAGCGGTTATCGGCTTCTAGTATGGTCTGGCCCAATTGGTTCATTCATAATGGGTCAGAGTATACGATGGAGATGGAGCCCATGTCTACAACTTTCACGGTTTGGTCAACCAAGCCCTAACTAACTTTATAAGTCCAACACGATTCTTGGCCAACAAAACCCAATTTTATAACCAGCTCAAGATCATGGATAAAGCCTAACAGGACGTGGGACCAATCCAGTTCTTCCACATGGCAGCAGGCCAGGTCAAAGGGGATTCAAACTAAGGAGTAACCCCATGCAACATGCAAGCTACTATCATGGGAGCATCTCCTTAGATCAAGCTACTTGGAATCATGGAGCCGAACTGGAGGAGTTAGTTAAAAAAACTATCTCTGGTCGGCTATAAAATCAGGAGAAAGTCGTCTCCTGAATAACGAGTCTTTCACAGAGCAAGCTCCATTGTTACTTGCGAGAGCAGCTTGATCGGACCTCAAAAGTGTATATATTTATCCCCCGAATAACACCTTGTTTTGTCTAGCACTTAGCCTATATTATTGTATTATATCATTGATTTAGGCATTCTTGTCTTTATGTAGGTTTTATGAGCTGAAATGCGAATATTGAGTAAAAGCCCGCAAAAAGTCGAGAAAGCAAGCAAGGAGGTGTTATTTGCACAAGGGAAGAAGATTGGATATTTGCACCCGCGGAATCTGCTAAGGGCACCCTGTGGTCAACTAGATTGGGTTGACTTTTTAGTCAACTTTGACTTTGGTTGACTTATCGGTCAACTGTTGCTGACTTATGTCGACTTCTGAAGACTTTGGACCGGACTTCCTATTTTGGGTCTTGATCTTAAAAAGGCTCTACAAGAAGAACCAGAAGTCAATTGGGGCCCATGACATATCAAACTGAAGGTCTTGGCCCAAGCTACAATTCTAGCCCAAGAGGATTAGGTTTTGCTGATTGCCTAATCCCTCTGTGGGGCCAACAGCAGCAGCTACGAATTTGATCAAGTTAGGATCATGCAAGTATTCTTCTATGGAATAGATATTTAAGAAAAGTTGTAACTAGGGTTTATTATCTTTTAGCTAAGCTAAGTTTTTAGCCACCACTTCAAGATCAACTTTTGTACTCAATTCAATATCAATCTATGATTTCAATTATGATGTTCTTTGATTTAATTATTGTTCCATTGGTATGAGTAGCTAAAATCATCATGGGGGGAAGATGGAAGCTTTCTAGGAGATGTATGATTATATGTTGTTTCTTCTTATTCATTGTGATTCAAGGTTCTGCTTACTTATCTCTAATTCGCGATGAGGTAAGTATGATTATTTGTATGCTATTGTTATCCATGGTGTTAATATTATTGTTAGAATTTAGGGAGACCTAGTTTTTATAATAGTATTTATTTATTGTAGATGTGTAGTGAAATAGCTGAGAGGTGATTACTGCATGTTTGTAATATTTATCTTTTATTGGAACCCTTTCATGATTAAATTCAATAGCTGAGAGGTGAGGATTTAATTGTGAATAATATGTGGAGTTAATTAGATTCAATATCTGAGAGGTGAGGATTTGATTAATGAAGCATATTCAATAACATGCATAATAGAATCCCGTTTTAATGAGATTCAATAGCTGAGAGGTGAGGATTTGATTATTATTGGTATTAATAACTAATAGGAATAGCTGAGAGGTGACTTGTTAGTTGTTATAGATTGAATATGAAGAACAACATGATATAATTGCATAACCTAGATTGTGGAAACCTACTACTCCCCCTATGTCATCATATAATCTTCTTTTCCATATCTTCTATATTCTTAAGTTAGGATTTATTATTATTATTGCCTGTAGGAAGTACAATCAATTACCAAACTTTTATTATTGGTTCCTTGGTGTTTCTTAATTATTATTCTTAATTGTGTTTGAGCTAAGATCTCCCCCTCTGAGTGAGTACGACCCTTGCTTGTTACTTGTCTACTTTGATCTTCAATTTATACAGGCACAAGAGGAAAATCTCTTAATCTAATCTTTTGATACACAATAAGCAGTATATCACCAAGGGTGTATTGGGTTTAAGATGAGAGATTAAAATCTTGAGAAAGATACTAGGGAGATTATTGTAATCGGTGTTTCTTTTCTTATAGTGAAATCTTCGCATTGTTCCCGGTGGAGGTAGGCATTGCCGAACCACGTATATCTTGGTGTTATTGTTCTTTATTGTTTTATTCTTTTTATACTATTGTCTATTGTTTGGTAATCTTTGACATCATTGTCAAACGGATCCTGTATTGCAAAGGAGGTGTTCTCACGAATATCTAGGTTGCGGGGTTGTTGACATTGTTGGGATTTAATTAATCACTGCATATAGTTCAACAGGCTACCTACGTACCTAGGTTGTGGAATCAAACCCTATTTAATTGTAGTTCATACGCTAGAAGATAAGCTCTATTTATGGTGAAGGAAAGAGTTTTTCCTGCCCTAGAGTCCTTCTAGAGTTTTGGTCTCTTGGAATGTTGCACAAGAGATGAGCTCGTCGGCCAAGCTCAATGAGTTTGTGAAGATGGAAGCTTCCTCCATTCCCATGCATGGAGGTTCAGTGGGCCGTGTTGATTATATTTGAATTATTATTGTTTCAAAAAAAAAAACAGTGGATCGAGGAACTGTCCCTCCCCTGTGTTGGATATAATCTTCAGTTAAGCTCCTCAGCAATGGGAAACTTTTCAATATATTTCCAGATAATGACTAGTCAGATAAATGAATGAAAACATAAGTCTAGAATACTCAGACCATCTGAAAACATGCATCCCTGGTCAAATCTAACAGCTGCAACTCTGTGCAATTATTCAACCATTGAGGAATTTTAGAGGATAGTTGGATTCTGGTGTTGGATAAATGGGATTTTATTCACCATGGAATAAGCTCAAAGTTAACATTAAGGTTCTTTTAATAAAACGAAACAACTTAACTATAAGATAGCTTTAGAGACTAGGGAAATAAGTTAACTTTAGAGACCAGGAAAATTGTATCATGAGAAGTGGAGTATCTCATTCATTTCGTTGTACCCAGTACATATGCAAGTACCTACTATTATATGTGTACAAGTACTTATACATATAGGTATTCCAAGTCATGCTTCACTAGCACATTTAAGTGCCATCTGGATTCCCCTTTTGACACCTATCTGATGATTACTCTATACATAAATTGAGATAAAGTTCAGCAGATGGGCCTGGGCTTTTGGATTTGGACATCCATACTATCTATACTATTTACAACACTCCCCCTTGGATGTACAATTCACCATATCAAGATATTGCCTCATTAAAACCTTGCCAGGAAAACCCAGTGGGAAAAACCATAGCGAAGGAAAAAGAGTACAATAGTTGATATCTTGACGCGCTATATACTGCCTCGTTAAAACCTTGCTAGGAAAACCCAGTGGGAAAAACCATAGCTAAGGAAAAAGAGTACAGTGCGCTTCATGTCCTGGCGGCTCCCCCTGAAGATACTCCCCCTATGAAAATCAGACTAAGCTCGACTTTCGACGCATCCCAATGCCATATGCCAGTTTCTCAAAAGCTGGTGGAGCTAGTGACTTAGTGAACAAATCAGCGAGATTCTCATCAGACCATATCTTCTGGACATTGATCTCGTTACTCTGGAGTTCATGAGAGAAAAGAATTTTGGAGAAATATGTTTTGTTCTATCACTTCTGATGTAGCCTTCCCTGATTTGATCAATACATGCAGCATTGTCTTCATAAATCACGTTGGTGTCTCTGTAACTGAGGGGAGTCCGCATGTTGATTGGATATGGTGTATCAAGAGCCTCAACCATACACACTCACGAGTTGCTTCATGGAGTGCAAGTATCTCCGAGTGGTTGGAAGATGTAGCAACCAATGTTTGCTTAGAAGATCGCCAAGAAATTGTTGTACCACCATAAGTAAATACATACCCGGTTTGCGATCTTTCTTTGTGTGGGTCAGATCTATATCCAGCATCTGCATACCCCTTTAGTTGGGAGCCATTTGGTGGTTCTCTGGAATAGTATAACCCATATCAGTCGTTCCTCGAAGGTAACGCATAATCTCCTTTAAGCCAGTCCAATGTCGTCGGGTTGGAGCTGAGCTAAACCTGGCTAACAAATTCACTGCAAATGAAATGTCAGGTCTAGTACATTGGGCTAAATATAAAAGAGCACCCACAACACTCAAGTATGGTACTTCAGGACCAATTAAAGATTCATTGTCCTCTTTAGGACGAAATGGGTCTATTTCACATCAAGTGACCTTACGACCATTGGAGTGCGACTTGGGCGACATTTGTCCATGTTAAAACGCTTTAAAACTTTTTCAGTATACGTTGACTGATGGACAAATATTCCATGTTGTATGTTCGATCTGCAGGCCGAGACAATACTTTGTTTTACCGAGATCTTTCATCTCGAACTCATTCTTTAAAGAGTTTGATGCTTTGGTAATCTCTTCAGGAGATCCAATTATATTTATGTCATCGACATAAACCGCAATGATGGCAAATCCTAAATTTGCTTTCTTAATGAATATACATGGGCAAATGGGATCATTCTTGTACCCTTCTTCAGTAGGTACTCACTGAGGCGATTGTACCACATACGCCCGGACTGTTTCAATCCATATAATGATCTCTTAAGCTTAATAGAGTACATATTACGTGGTTTTGCTTCAGGCAATTTTAATCCTTCAGGGACTTTCATATAAATATCAGTATCCAACATTCCGTAAAGATACGCAGTAACCACGTCCATGAGATGCATGTCGAGTCTTTCAGAGACTGCCAGACTGATTAAAAATCGAAATGTAATTGCATCCATCACGGGAGAATATGTCTCTTCATAATCAATCCCAGGTTTCTGCGAGAAACCTTGTGCCACGAGACGAGCTTTATATCTCACAATCTCGTTTTTCTCATTGCGTTTCCTTGCAAATACCCATTTGTAACCTACAGGGTTAACATTCTTGGGGGTTAGGACTGCAGGTCCAAACACATTTCGTTTTGCAAGAGAATCCAATTCTGCTTGAATTGCATCCTTCCATTTTAGCCAATCATGTCGTTGTCGACATTCCTCAACAGTATGTGGTTCAAGACCATCATCATCTGCTGCAATCTCAGCAGCTACGGCAAAGGAGAATACGTCATCGATGACAATTTTGTTTCTATTCCACAACTCTCTTGTGCATGCATAATTTACAGAAATTTCATCATTTTCAGGTACCTGGGCCACATCTGGGGCTTGTGTCACTTCAGGGCGGCCACTTCAGGGACATATTCCTCTTCAGAGGTTTTTGTTTAGAGAGAGTGTGTTTTCCTTGCCTTATAGCCTCTCCAGGAGCGCTATTTACTGGAGGTTTTGTTTGGCTTTTCCTCTTCCGGGGATTTGAGTCTTTTGACCCAACGGGTCGTCCACGCTTCTGGCGTACTTTAGACGATTCATTTGCTGCCACATTCGCGGGTTGTCTTTTAGAGACGTGTCGTCCTTCAGGGACAGATCGTCCTTCTGGGACTTCAATTCGCGCAGGCGCATTAGCAGCTGGTACATGTGACCTTGTCACTTTTGCTGCGTTTGTAAAACCATCAGGCAATTGCCAAGCAATTTTCTGAAGGTAAATGATCCTTTGTACTTCAGTTTCACACAAAGGAGTACGTGGATCAAGATGAGACAAAGTTGGTGTATACCAAGTCAATTTAGGTGCTTCTGCGGGAAGCCACAATTCACGCCGTTCTCCAGGAACAGACGAATTTCCTCCCCCTAACGGCGGGAAGACTGTCTCATCAAAGTGGCAATCCGCAAATCTTGCGGTAAAAACATCACCTGTCAAAGGTTCAAGATATCTAGTAATAGACGGAGAATCAAAACCAACATAAATTCCTAATCTACGTTGCGGTCCCATTTTTGTGCGTTGGGGTGGCGCAATTGGAACTTGCACCGCACAACCAAATGTTCGTAGATGAGAAATATCTGGTTGATGACCAAAAGCAAGTTGTAAAGGAGAATATTGATTATATGCATTTGGTCTAAGTCGAACCAGTGCGGCGGCATGCAATATAGCATGTCCCCATGCAGAAACAGGCAACTTCGATTTCATAAGCATGGTGCGTGCAATCATCTGAATATGTTTGATAAAGGACTCTGCTAATCCATTCTGTGTATGTACATGAGCAACGGGATGCTCGATGTCAATCCCTATAGACATGCAATAGTCATCAAAGGTCTGTGATGTGAATTCACCAGCACCATCAAGGCGGATGGATTTAATAGGGTAATCAGGAAAATGTGTCTGTAATCTAATGATTTGAGCAAGAAGTCGTGCAAATGCCATATTTCGTGTAGACAACAGAGACACGTGAGACCATCGTGCAGATGCATCAATTAACACAAGAAAATATCTAAATGGTCCACAATGTGGGTGTATGGGTCCACAAATATCTCCTTGAATCCGTTGTAGGAATGTAGGAGACTCAGTAGTGACCTTAGTCGGAGATGGTCTTGTGACCAACTTACCTTGAGAACAAGCAGTACAAACAAAGTCATTAGATGCAAGAATCTTCTGGTTCTGCAAACTATGCCCATGTGAATTTTCAATAATTCTTCGCATCATACTAGCCCCAGGGTGACCCAAACGGTCATGCCATAACATAAATGTCTTATGGTCATGGAACTTCTGGCCCATTACTGCATAAGATTCAAGGGGCTTGATGGTTGTGTAGTACAACCCTGAAGAGATAGCCTTAAGTTTCTCTACAACCTGCTTCTTCCTGAAACTTCAGGTTATACAAAATACTCAATATCATTCATTCATAGTCTCGATGTGGTAACCATTAAGACGTATGTCTTTAACACTAAGTAAATTTCTTGTGGACTTTGTGGAGTATAAAGCATCCACAATGTTGAACATGGTACCACCAGGGAGCATGATATGGGCTCTGCCAGAGCCTTCAACAAGACTTGATGTACCAGAAATAGTGTCCACATTAGCCTTCACAAATTTCATTTGTGAAAAGTACCTACGGTCTCGTAAAATTGTGTGTGTCGTGGCACTGTCTACGAGGCATACAACTCTACCATCCGCAAGACGATTATGCATGCTATATGCGGGATCCATATCCCTTCATAGTACAAGAAAATTAAAGTGAGTACGAGTTAAGATAACACACACTTATTATTTATTAACAGACACAATACCAAGTAGTACAGAACAAAAGTACATATAAACAGATACATGATATAAAACGATAGATATAGACTTAATTGGTGGGGAAACCTCCATCAAAGAAGTCAAGATTATACTCTGGTTCCACAATGAAATCATCAACATTAAAAAGAGTAGAGTCTTCTGGCTCAGACTGATCGACAAAGTTTGTTTCCACTTTCTTTCCTTTGTCATTCTTTGATGCTTGATAAAGCTCAACCAAGTGTTTGGCCGTACGACAGGTACGCGACCAATGTCCTTCCATGCCACAACGATGACAAGTGTCATCACCAGTCTTATGGTAATGAGTGCTACTGGCACCTTTCCCTTTATCCTTTTTAGGCTCAGTGTCATCCCACTTCTGGTGGTATGGGGTACTTCTGGACCCTTTGTGGTTGGAATTGTTGTGATGAGGACCACCACTCTTGTGGTATCGGCCACTTCTGGGGCCTTTGCCTCTTTTGGGCCCATTCCACTTTTTACTACCACGATATGATGACGCATGTGCTTCAGGCACAGGGCAGAGCCAGGTGGCCCTTTGTTAGCATTGCTCATCAGGAGCTGCTTACTTTGCTCGGCAGAAGTAAGAATTTCATTTAACTCCGAGTACTTCTTAAGTCGGCATTGCCGATACTGTTCGTGTAGGACCATATTTATAGGATGAAATGTAGATAGTGTTTTATCTATCATTTCTTCCTCAGTAACAGGATGCCCACATAACTTCAGGGTGGACGCGATTTTCAACAACTTCGAGTTGTATTCAGAAACAGTTTTGAAATCCTGAAACCTCAAGTGTGACCACTCATGTCGAGCCCTTGGGAGGGAAATAGTTCTATGGTGGTCATACCTTTCTTTGAAATTCTGCCAAAGAATCTGCGGGTCTTTGACAGTGAGGTATTCAGTTTTTAATTCCTCATGGATATGGTGGCGAAGGAAAATTAGTGCTTTAGCACGGTCCTGCTGGGACAGCTGATTTCCTTCTTTTATGGAGTCTTCCAGACCCATGGAAGCAAGATGTAATTCGATATCAAGTACCCAGGACAATAATTTTAACCAGTAATTCCAACTTGGTAATGTTAGACATGATTATAATGCGAAAATCAACAAACTTACCCAAATACTTACACTGGTAACACTTGTTGTAATCACCTTATTGATATATACATTTCTTGTAGTTGTTGGACAATAGAGCGAACTCGTGCTGATAACGTTTAATAAAACGAAACAACTTAACTATAAGTTAGCTTTAGAGACTAGGGAAATAAGTTAACTTTAGAGACCAGGAAAATTGTATCATGAGAAGTGGAGTATCTCATTCATTTCGTTGTACCCAGTACATATGCAAGTACCTACTATATATATGTGTACAAGTACATATACATATAGATATAGATATTCTAAGTCATGCTTCACTAGCACATTTAAGTGCCATCTGGATTCCCCTTTTGACACCTATCTGATGATTACTCTATACATAGATTGAGATAAAGTTCAGCAGATGGGTTTTGGATTTGGACATCCATACTATCTATACTATTTACAACCGTTCTCAATTTTTTGTAGTGTTGATAGACTCCAAGTGCAATGGAAATGTTATAAACAATTGTAGCTTCGAGTGAGACGAAAAACGACGATTAAAAAGCTTTTGGTGTTTGTGCTACCAAGGGGATCCGTTCTTATCAAATAAATAAGGCCAGTAAAAGTATGGCACTAATTAGAATGAGGGAACTTAGTTGAAACATTGTCGTGCATATTAGATCAATAAGGCCAGTAAATGTACTGTATCCTAACATTAATAATTTGTATTGTTGTAAAGTTGGACAATGAAAAAAAACAGGCAAACAACCAATGAAACTGTTAAAATGAGCAGTAAAACTTTCCAGATTGCTCATGTCTGAGAAAGTTGGGTTTTAAGCCATCACAATACCAATTTGTTTATTTTAGATATTGACTTTATTTCTAGGGAAATTTCTCAAAAAACCACTACATTTAGGTGCTTCTTCCCAAATAGCCACTCATGAGAGGTAATCTTCCCAAACAGCCACCTTACCCTACCACTTTATACTTTTCAGATTTTTTCTTACCTAAACTACCCTTTGTACTTTTTAACTTGATTTTGACTATGTAAAAGGTGATGTGACTTGTCATGCATAAAGGTATATTAAATGTGAACCATTGATTCCTTATAATAAGATTATTAAATCGTAACCTTTGATTTGAAATTCAATTTTAAGAAAATTATTAAATAATTGTTAATAAGTAGATGATGTGTACGGGTAGGATTGAATAAAGACTTGTGCATTCCAACCAGATATGACACGTGTTTATAGTTTGGGCGGGCTTGGGAGGCGGGAAAGGTTTTAGAAAACAAAGTTCCCTAATTTACTAAAAAACTAAACCAACTATCTTCTTCTTCTCCCCAACCGCCTCCATTTTATAA
>JAJHQE010000072.1:0-52125 GCA_020826895.1 Aquilegia kansuensis
AAAATATCACACGAACAAAATTCGAACAAAACAACAGCGGAAGATTTATTCAAGCCAAACTCTGTATATACAAGGATTGAACTGAAAGAAAAAACACAACTGAAAGGATAACATACTGAGTCTGCCCCAAGGGCTACACTGATAACAAAAGACTAACTACAACTTAGAGCACCTGCTTAGCTAACTATCTCCAACTAGATCCTCTTCGCACGCTCCGAGAATAGCTTTACCTGTTTCCTGGAAGGAAGGGAAAAAGGAGCGATTAAACGCTAACAAGTTACACAACTTGATATCCGATCTTGATCCCAGGGACGGAATCAGCGCACCCAATAATATAGCAATACAATACATGTATCAATTATAACCATTATATCAATTCAGTAATTCGAATCAAAAACAATTATATAAACAATCTAATCATCACACATATGGCATAAAGCCAATCCATCTGATATCAAATCATCTGGTACCGCAGTACCCCAGCCATGCATCTATATGCGACACCGAGCAATACTCTCCGCAGGCTCATAAGGTTGGTGACATAGCACCACTGAGTGTACTTCTGTATGCGACACCGAGCAATACTCTCCGTACACTCCAGGGACGTCTCCCCAAATTCAGACTGTTCAAACAGTCTCTGGCTCAAAGCCCTTTCACACAATCCATCCATACATTCAATTAAATGCATCTTAACTATCAATACGCATAAATTTCAAAATATGCAATCTCACGTTTGGCATGAAAATTATATATGAATAATATCAAAAATAATTTAATAATTCATTGCAGCTTCAATTAAGAGTTATGACTATCAATATCATGTTAGAATCAAATAAACACACTGACATGCTTTCCTATCAATTTTCCAACAATAACCGAATAATGATATCAATTTCAAACAAATTAATTAATACGCATAATCGAAATTGTAGTATAACAATAGCATATCTTACACCCACTAACCTCATCTATCTCCTAAAAGCAAGAAAAGATATCAAATAATGTAACTTACCTCGCTTCGCGACGAAAACACTAAAACAACGAGCTATTAACACGAAATTCACAAAATCGGAGATTCCAAGTATCAAATCCTTTAAATTTATAAGAAGTTCTTCTTCTTCTCACAAATTTCTGCAACTTTCTCTTTCTTGAAATTGAAGTATATAGTGTGAACACTACCAAAAGTAGGTTATTTCCTTACTCATTTTATGTATAGCAATAGATGAGGACAGTTTATATTACAAAGTGAGTCGGTTCTCATTCTAATGTGAACAAAACTGGTTCTAATCTTTACTTCTCTGGTGTGAACTGGTTTAGTCTAATTAAAGTCAAAACAGAAATTGCCACCTAAGCTACCCAAACCGACACTGTTTTGATTTTTGATTGCCAAGCCCAAAACAGAAATGCATCAGCATACATCCATATATACATACAAGGTATTACAAAGGAGGAAGAGGGAATATTTTGAAATCAGAGAGCTTGGTGGTAAGTTTGTAAGGAGAGAGAAAGCCAATATCAGAGAGATTATAAGATGAATTTGATAGAGAAGAGATGTTTGTAATGTTGAGTTGAAGATAACCTGGCTTAAAAAGAAAAGAATCAAGAAAGAGTTCACCTTTATCATTGGGTACAATATTGTAATTGCGTATCTCAGAGAGAACAACAAGAGGGAAAAATAAGAAGATGAGCAAGAGGGAGAGAGGTTTTGTTGCAGAGATCGCCATTAAAGAAGAAAAAAAAACAAAAACAAGGAAGTGTAGGCCTGTAGGGTCTGTTTGGAATTTAGGGTATTTTATTAGAAACTCAAGATTCGCAATAATATTCAGTTTCGTAATTTTGATTTAATCGTAATAATACGTATATCATGCAGATTTATATTTTCAAAAATCATTTCCATATACATGCAGTATTTAATTAGGTTAGATATCTACCAAACAAACCCACGAGTAACACAACCTCTCTTTTCTCTCTATCTTCTTCTTCACTTGAAAACTTTATTCTCGGAAATTCGATTTGTTTGGAATTAATTGTTCAGAGTTGTGATAGTTTTGGAATTGAAAACATGCAAGGAAAGAATAAGAAAATGGGTAGAGGAAAACGGAATTCATCATCGTTGTTGTCCAAGTTGGTAGATTCAGAAGGCAACGAACTCGATGTCAAGCAGTTATTAAAAGATATTGAATTCTTAGGTAAGTTAATTACTTAGTTTTTCATTATATATTACTTTTATTCAAGTTTCAAGTTTGATTGATTATCACATGTTTATGTTATCTTCTATGTGTTTGTTATTATTATTAATTCAAAGAAAAATCTCATCTCATCTGTGTGAAAAAATGTGGATTTTCAGTTGTGTGTATTTCCAAATTTCTGTGTAATATATTGGTTGGGTAGGTTGAAATTTTGATTTTACGAATTGAAAATTTAAGAGTTATTTATTTGGGAAGATCGTCTTCCCCACTATAACCATGTAATGAATCATCAATCCTTCAAAATGATGTAAATTGATTAATATCGCATCCCTTTTGTCATTACCATAATGCAGAACATGTGGACTTCAGAACACCTCATTTTGGATCACAAGGGAAACCTTTGTGTTTTAAATCTGTTAAACGCTTTTGTGCTCTCACCCCATTTGAATACTCTTAAATCAATTCACACTGTACCCTTAGTTCATATATAGAGTGAGTCTTTTGCTGTCGTTTTACTCCTTCACAAAGTATACTAATAACAACAAACTTATGCAATACCTTAATCTTCAGAGTAGGACAGACTCTGAAACTAATTATTCTCTGCAACTTACTGATGTATAAGTTACAGACAGTACACACGTCTATGTGTATCTGGCTGCCAACACACGTATTCACCTGGACTCGCACAAGTAGACAGACATTTCAGCATGTTTAGAAAGACATACTACTATATTTTTTACTTTTGTATGTAGGAGCTTAATCAACATTCCCTGCCTTTTCACACAGATACACTACATTGTTTCCATATGTGTGTGCGTTTGTAACTTTACTTAAATATGATTAGGTCTAAGTCATGGGATCAGATCACTTATAGTTCGCTATTTTTGGTCAAACATGTTACATTATTCTAGGTTCCTCGCGCATGACATGGAAAGAAACGAAGGAGTTGGAGAATCGGAAGGTAGTTTCCCTAGGTGGAAAGGTAAGAGATTTATACCCTCTTTCATTACTGTTTCTATTGTTCTAGGTTTATTTTTCCATGGCATAATTAAACCTCTCTCTGGTTTTCCTTTGTTCTCTACATTGGTGTAGCCTCCTAAGAAGCATCGGACACCACTAAGTGTGGCAAGAGTATCAATGAAGAAACAGAAAGACAAAGAACAGAAAATGGATAAGGTGATTGGTGACGTTTCGGGTTTTGTTTCTCAAATTTTCATTCCTTTATATCTCCAAATCGTAAGGGGTTTTTTTTTTTTTTTTTTGTAGATTCTTGGACATTCTGGGGGAAGGTCTGCTAGTAGTTCTAACAGAGTGGTAGAGAGACGAAAGGCAGAGGACAGGGGGCTGAAGTCGAGCCAAGGCCATTTCTCAAAAGGTGTACTGGATGTTAAGCATCTACTGCGACAAGACAAGTATGGGAGCAATGAACGTAGTGCACGCTCCATTGGTGACAGTATGTTTACTGGAGGACAGAAGAAAAAGATGAGCAAACAAAAAGGCAAGAAAAAGGGTAAGAAAGGTGGCAAAAGCGACGATAGAGAATAATCGTGATTTATGTGTGCCGGTATGTTTACTGGAATTTTGTACTCATGTTTTGTAGTTCTATTGATAATTTGAGGATCGGGTCTATCTTTTCTAAGGTTCTCTAGAATGGAAAGAGTTGTACAGCATGTTTTGAGGTTCTTGTCAGACAATCCTTATGTTGTAAAGAATCTTGTTATAGATATTTAGTATGTGAGATTGTTGGTCAGTTGTCTTGAGAGTATGGCTTTAGTGCTCCTTTCTCCGCACAAACAATATAATAGCTATGTTTTCTGTGTTTATTAATTTGGATTTGACAAATGCTGTGAAAAAGTTGTAAGAATTCTGGGCAGAATTGTGATCTAACAGTTTCGGTTTGTTTGGATTTGACTCAGCTAACTTATATTTAACACTGGGTTGGCAGGGGATTCTGTCTTCCCACTTGACTGTGTTGAAAAAACATGCTTGAATGGATAATTTTGATCTTAGATGTACTCAGGTGGGGAAGAAAGTTTAATTCTAGCAAATATTTGACATTGAAAATGATCCATAACCTTCCCACTCAATAATTCAAGGTTGACAAAGGTAAACCTCCAGGGCACAATAGCAGTAAGCCTCCTAGAGCAGGAGCAGAGAAAGATAAGAGTGGCATCAATGCAACAAAGCAGGGGAAATGAATTAAGATGCTCTAGAAAGTGTAGTTGTGTGGTTTATGATAACCAACTAATGGTCATCTGGGTGTAT
Source organism: Aquilegia kansuensis (assembly GCA_020826895.1). NCBI lineage: Eukaryota > Viridiplantae > Streptophyta > Magnoliopsida > Ranunculales > Ranunculaceae > Aquilegia > Aquilegia kansuensis. The sequence goes on from JAJHQE010000072.1 coordinate 4,455, forward strand.
TCCTTATGTTTGTTTTGTAACGATGAACTTTATCATAGATGTCTATCTGTAAGACTGTAACAACGATCACCTCTATCTAAAGTAGAGGTTAGTGTTTAGATTAAGCTTGGCTTTGAAATTCTAATGAACTTTATCAGGTTCCATGCTCTTTGTTGCTCAGTTGGGATCTGCTGCTGAATGGGGCTTTGAGTCTGTATATACAATCAGCTATTGTTTCAAAATTCTTGGGACTTAGCTTACCATAGTTTAAAATTTTGCTAATGTTGTGGTTCTAAATTGTAATCATATTTGGTTACCAATAAACTTTTGATTATATATTAAAATAAAAGTTATATGTATTTCATGACCTGAAACTTTTGTATTCAGCGAATGAGCCTGTGGCTCAATGGTAGCACCCCCTCTCACAAAGTGGAGAGGTTGTGGGTTCGAAACACGTCAACAGCTGATTGTTGATATAAGTTTCCACACATAATTTAAAGGGGTAGGGGTCCCTTCAACCCCGCTTGCCAATCAAAAAAAAAAAAAACTTTTGTATTCAATTAGCACTTACATTCCGACCTGGCATATTATTTTTTTTCTTATTCACTAGTACTAAGTTAGGTATTTTAGAGGGTATTTCTAACCACATAACGTCGCGCACACTTTTTTCTTAACAACTAATCTGATCTAATAGAAATTTGTTTTGTGGAGTAGAAATGTTCTTAATTTGTTCCAAATTAGCAAACAGTTAAATATACACAATATGAGATGTATGTGGAGTTGTCATCTAAAATTACCACCCAGTCCAGATTGTACCAACAGAAACTGTCCAGTTTTTGCATGGATCTATATCATATATACTTCATTCATGCAGCTAATTAAGAATGTTTTAACTTAATAGAAAAAACAAGGAAGAATCTCAAGAAAAACTGAAAAAGAAAAGAATGGGGATTAACAAGATTTCCATTCTTGTTCTTTTACTTGTTTTTGTTTTCAGTTCATTGGAAACAAACATCTATGCAGCCAGAGAGGTAAGCTAAGACGAATTGAAGTAGCTCAAATTGATATATTTGCGTGCATTACAATATTTTCTTCTACAAATATAATGCATTATAATTGATTTTTAAGTTCTGTAACTTCAATATGCTCATGCATAGTCGATATATTTTGGTGAGCAGTTGCATGGTCTTGAGCAAACTTCAAAACTTTGGAACGGACAAGGAGCTCTTTCTTAAAAGGGTAAAAAAATGATTTTACTTAATAATATATTTCATTTCCTTTATCCAAAATATTAAACTTCACTTTGGTTTATAATTCTTATAGAAATTATTGTTTGTTGTCCCTAATTCCCTATTTATTTGTTGGTCAGAAATTCCAAAGTAGCATTTAAAGATGAGAAGTTGAACAAACCAAGGAAACCCCCACTTTACAAAGGTACACCTCCAGTGCACGACGACTAGCTAGCCTGATTGCACAGAAACATATCAATAATATATCAATGGCATGCATTCATGCATCAATGGCAACAAAGCAAGCTAGGGAACGAAGATGCTCTAGAAAGTGTGGTTGCATGAAGTACGTGGTCATCTTGGGTGTTATTCTCCTAAGTTTTTTTTTTTTTTTTTATAATTAATATTGCTTAAATGTAATTGCTTGTCATACTTAATGTGGTTTCCCTTTCTTGTGAAGTTGTAACTATTCACCTTGATTTATTGAATGCAAATATGCAATGGTTCTTCATTATTTTTCATAACCGGACCAAGAGTATATTTTCACACCTTATAGGGTCCGTTTTTTTTCCAGAACAATCTAACATAACTTGTTTGAAAACATAATCGATTGAAAGAATCCATTCGATTCAAGAACTAGTGAACTTAGTAACAAATTTACTTTCTTCAAAAACAACATGTTCCCCACCAGGAAGAACAAAATGAACAGCAGCGTGAATTTCTTGTGTATGAAATCACATATAATTCTCATCACTTTGCTTGAGATTCCAATATATAAAACTGTTTTAACACCTTGAAGATAGATTTCCTATGTTTCAATATTCTCTTCTTCTTTGTGGACGGAATCAGTGGCGAGAGAGTTCGGTTGTGGAATGTGGACAGAGAGAGTTTGGATTAACAGTATAACAGAGATAATGGTTTGGAGAACAAGAAGGGTAAAATGGAATAAAAATTATTCTTAAAACCTGGTCAGGGCCTTTTTCACACTTAAGAACCTAATTAGGTAGCTTTGGGCAATTATGGCAACCCGGAACTTTCACCGGTCCATTTTTACTTTGAGAACCATTTCCATGAAGAAAACAGTACAGTACATTAACCACGAAAAAAATGGATACCTGAGAGCTTTACAATTTCAAAGAGTTGTTATAACAAAAAATCGATACCAAGAAAAAATGTTGAAGATCACAAAAATGATTTTCATTATAAGCCAAAGGAGAAAAAAAAAACACAGACAGATTATACAAGGAAGCATGTACATTGAAAGGGTGGCCAAGATGCAACCCCAAGGTATAGGACCATGTAAAACTACATACAACACCAATTTCTTTTCCTTTCTAATGAGGTTGAAACTATTGTTTACTCTACAGTTATCTCCAGTATAGTAGTAAGCCTGGGTTTCTTGTATCTTCTCAAAAGTAAAGAAGAGCATACAACACTTACAGAAGAGAGGGCCATGCATGCCCCAGCAACCCAAGGCGGTAGTGTGATCCTTAGCAATGGGAAGAATACACCAGCTGCAACCGGGATGGCAATTACATTATATGCCATGGCAAAAACGTAGTTCCAGCGTATACGAGAGAACGTCTTCCTCGAGAGGTCTATGGCAATTATAACATCTTCAAGGTTGCTTCTCATTAACACATAATCAGCAGCTTCTATTGCAATATCCGTACCTGCCCCAATCGCAATCCCAACATCAGCTGCTGCAAGGGCAGGAGAGTCATTGATACCATCACCAACCATTGCGACTATGCTTCCATCTTTCTGAAATGAGCGTATTACATCAGCCTTCCCAGCAGGCATTACCTCAGCTCTCACATCTTGAATGCCAACCTGCCAACCAATAATTGCACTTTGTGTTTATTCATCTTAAAGAACAATGTAGAAGGACCAACACAATAATATACGTGATGAAAAGTACAGAAAAATTGTAATTTTCCTAGAAAGCATAATTTCGCAAAAGGTGTCCGGTGGCATTCAGTGGGGGCAAATAAAAACAACCATGCTGAATAATTCACATGCTATTCAAATTTTTAGAAGCCAACATTTTAGTAGAGAAAACTGACAAGTCCCCAATGAATAACTAATTACAGTCACTAACTTCAGAAAGACATGAAATGTGGGAGACAATAATTAATAATAAACAATACTGACCTCTTTAGCCACAGCTTGTGCTGTTCTCCTATTATCCCCAGTGACCATGACTGGTCTGACACCCATTTTCCTCAGGCCGTCGACAACAACTGCAGCTTCTCTCTTAATAGGATCTGCTAACCCTAAGACACCAATAAGATCATCATTATATGCCACAAGAATCCCTGTTTTTGCATTTTCTTCGATCTCCGTGATGAAATCTTCAGCTTCCTTAGATATCGTGACACCATTTTCAGTTAACAACTTCCGGTTACCAACCTGTTCAGAATAGAAAACCTTACATGAGATAGGGTAACAATGACGCATCTGCTTCCGTCATTTGCGAGAAGAAAATTTATCATGGACTTACCAAAACTCTCTTCTCGTGTATAAAACACTGCACCCCTTTCCCTGGCAAGGCTGAGAAACCGCTAACATCAAAAAGCCACGAGGAATTCAGCTCTTTGATGTTTCTTTGAGCATCCTTGGCCAAAGAAGGATTATCAAAGAAATGGAAATGTCGAGCATATGCCACTATTGCTCTTGCCAAGGGATGCTCACTGCTAGCCTGACCCAAGAGAAAGTGAAAATGAAGCATTAGTGTAAATGAAAGTGAAAATGAAGCATTAGTGTGATTATAGCGAAAAGCATTATGACTTATGAGTTAAACAGATCAAATTCAATATCTCAAATTACCTCTGCAGAGGCAACCAAAGTGAGAAAGTCTCCACGATCCATTCCTGAGAAGACTTTTACAGTTGTAACTGTGGCTCTTCCCTGCGTAAGTGTACCCGTTTTGTCAAACACCACATACTTAACCTTCTGAGCTCTCTCCAGAGCATCTCCTCCTTTAATAAGGACGCCATTATTAGCACCAACGCCTGTTGCAACCATAATAGCCGTTGGTGTTGCCAAACCAAGTGCACAAGGGCATGCAATCACAACAACTGATATTGAAAACATGAGGGCAAATACGAAATGATTGCCATTGTCAGGGAGCCACTCTTCTGGATACACACCAAATACTCCGCAGATGTACCTAAAAGAAACCAGCAGAAGGTGGTCATTTATTAACATCAATTTTAAAAGGTTGTATATATGACTACTTCAAGCTAGACGAAGTGAACTCACCACCCCAAAAACGTCAGCAAAGCCAGAGAAACAACAGTAGGAACAAAAATGCTTGCCACCTGTTAATATCACAATAACTACAATAAGGATTATGCATTGATATGAAACACCAAAATAATAAGGAAATTTTCCAGTGAAAATGTACAAAATGCCGTCAAGGTAATCGAAAGGGCAAGTTTCTACAGAGCGGCCAAGGTGCCTAACGCCTCACTTCGCTCAGGACAATTACCATCTACTCTGAGACATAGAGATACACCAATATGTCTGATTTGCTCATATCATCCCAATACTAATATAAAGATATTTTTGCTATTCTATTAGTATTTATGCTAGCTACTGTTCTCACAATTCCGGCTGAATTCTCCATATACTTGTTCAATATTATACTCATATATTACACACTAGATGTTTTACAGAAGTGAATAGCTTTAGTGGCGTGAATATGATATAAAAACCCTGTTATCCACTAATTCTAATGACATACTCGCCTATATGGTGTATCAGGTCATGAGAAACACCCATCTTCTTCTTGACATGAAAATAGTTTAATTTTTTAACTTTAGCATGTTCGTTTGAGAGTTTTAGTTGTTGAGATACACTAATTAGTCGCAAGGAACTTACTCTTATGATCCTTTGTATATATGGGAGATCATGCCTTGATAGTTAACTTTCCAACCCAAAATTCAGACTAGCCCACATTAAATTAGTGCATTGTACAGAAATGATTTCAGAGCTACCAACTTGGCAGCAAATAATACTGGAAACATTTAGATTCATAAGTAAATCCGTAGATGTTGACTTTGTACTTACAAAATCGGCAAACTTCTGAACAGGAGCTTTGGACATTTGAGCTGCCTCAACTAGAGAAATTATCTGACTCAGGACAGTATTAGACCCCACATTTGTGGCTTGAACATGAAGTACACCATGCAAATTGATTGTGCCTCCTATAACAGAAGCATTTACCTCCTTCTGAATAGGTAGAGATTCACCAGTTACCATGCTTTCATCAACATAACTTGTACCCAATAAGACAACACCATCAACTGGAATCTTTGAACCAGGAAGAACCTTCAATGTGTCACCCGGCTGAATTAGCAACGCATCTATTTCTCTTTCTTCAATAAGCTTCCCTCCTGGAAACAAGCACAAAAGAATCGGATATTAGTAACAGTAAGAAATGGAACATAAAAAAGGGACTGAGTAAAGTATATCATACCAGAATCTTTGACGAGTAATAAAGCTGTTGCTGGAGAAAGTTCTACTAACTTCTTGATAGCTTCTGATGTTTTTCCTTTTGCAAGAATTTCCAAATATTTCCCCAAAAGCACAAATGTGATCAGCATGGCACTCGTTTCAAAATAAGTTGGAGACCAGAAACCAGTTATTGCACCATATAGAAGAGCGCATACAGAGTAGAAGTAAGAGGCTGATGTTCCTAGTGCAACCAAAACATCCATATTTGTTGAACCATTCCTCAGTGCCCTGCCAGCTGCTATATAGAATCGTTTTCCAACAACAAATTGCACAAGACTCACTAATCCAAACTTTAACCAATCTCCCATCAGGAAAGGCCCACACCGCCAGAGCAATAAAGAGTATACAAGAGGTATTCGAGGACAAACTACTCGTATGAGAAAGACAGGGATCTGTTAAGAAGTCACATGCATCAATAAATGGTTTTAAGGAAGCAGAAAGTGCATAGTTAAAGAAACAAGACATTAAATAATATATTTACTCAAAACATTATGGACTTTGACCACGATATAAACCTAGTAAGAGAACAATATATAAGTTCCGTCCCCAAATAAAGAGCACAATCATACTTACACTAAGAAACAAACTGGAGATAAAAAGTCGAAACATGTTTGCAGATTCTTCCATATTACTTGAACTTGATGATGTGTATGGATTCTTGACTGTCACTTTATATCTATCATGATTTCTTCCACATATGTTATCAACTATGGATCGGGAACTTATGACTTCAGGATCAAAGAGAACATCTAGTTCTGAATGAATTATGTCAAATCGGAACTGCCTCACCCCTCTCAAATTGCCAAGCATGCCTTCTAAAAGATGCCAATCCAATTCAGTGGTGATTCCAGATATCCCTAATATGATCCTGTCCTGCTCACTGCTCTGTACAAACGAAGCTTCAAAGCCAGCATCTTCAATTGCATTAATTATTTCTTCTTTACTTATTGTAGTAGGTTCATATTCCACCTCCCCATATGATGTAGACAAGGCAACAACTGCTCTTTTGACACCGGGGAGTTTTCTTAAAATACCTTCAACAGAGTTTACACATGCTGCACATGTCATACCCCCAATCCTGAACTGTCCCGTTAACGTTCCCTTTGATATGGGTTTTTTAGGATTAGAGTCTACGAGTATCTCCGCATCAAACCCTGCATCCTCAATCGCGATCTTGATATCCTGATCCTGCATATATGAAGAAATGTAAGAAAACAACAGCGAACCGAAAATATATTCATATTAAAAAGGACAAACCGAATATTGTTGTAGTCAAGGTAATGGTGATTTCAACAACACTTAGAACTTATTGCAAGAATAAAACACAGAGTAACTGAAGAAAGAATCTCGAATAAAAATGTATACAAATCACTCTTTAGGCCACCCTAAACCCCATGGTCCAATTAATTATTTTTTCATTTCCTGTTTCAATTATTTCCCTGTTTTGTGCTGGTTTCCTCATTAGACATTAGACAAGGGAAACCCTATTATATGTCAACTCATTAGTTATTAAGTTTCACTCTTGAAATTGAAAAGTGTGTTTCTGGAGTTTTCCTCTAGAACTTAATTGCCTTCCTTGAATTAGTTTGTGACGTTCTTTTAACTTTTTTCTTCCGGAGAATAAAGATTACTTAATCAGGCATTTCACACCGGAATTTCTTTTTCTGGTGCTTCATATTGGTGTTGAACCCAAAAGACAAAAGCCTGAGTAGCATTTCATAGATTCACTACATTACTTTACTCTGTCGTCCCATTCATACTGTCCAGCTCAGAATGTGGAAAGGTAAGCAGGTCAGGTCTGGTGAGGAATATTGATATTGGTAGCTCTATCTTTTATCTGGAAAAACGAATTATTGCAGTATCCAGTGTTCTAGATAGTTAATTTATTCATGTTTACTTCATTGCAGAACAAACTTGTTCCTTATCATTTAGTTATTTATATATACTTCATTTACAAGAGTAGCCATATGCCCATATTCCCACTTCATTACCTTAAAGTACCATTGGCATTTCTCTGTCATTAACATGGAACCATTGGGGAGTTCGCGAAGAAAATCTTACTACTGTGTAAGGATTGGCCCTTTTCGGATATCTCCCATTCTCCCTAGTCACTAATTGTGTTTAATTGCTTTACTACACATACTTCCTCACCAATCATATTCATTTCAGCGTACTGATATTTTCATAGCAATGTTTTCTACCAAATAAAATTGTGAAGTCTGTGCTCCGAAAAGGAGAGTATAGTCTGTTTTTTAAAACTATATGTAATATAAGTTAAAAACACGAGATGCCATATTTCGCTTCCATTACATGCTATGGTCAATCTACCTAATAATGATGACAATAACTAGGTTTAAATGTCTTGTATAAAAAAACAAGAAAAAGTAAAACTGAAAAACATCCAAAAACTTTCAAGCATCCTTCATTATCAGCAAACAAATGAACATAATATAAAATCCAAAATTTCTGAATAATAAGTTGACAAACATCTAAGCATTATACTTCAGTAATCAATAAAATGAACTGCAATCACTACTAACTCTCAATTCAAAATCAACCCATCAATGATCAATCACTTGGGTTCACAAATAATCTATCAATTAAAAGAAATACTAGTTCTACACAGAATTCTTCACAAACAAATAAACATATCCCAGATTTCCAAATTCCAAAAATAACTTTTCAAATTCAACACAAACCCATGATTCAAAACATACCTCATGATTAAAATTCCACAAAAACAAAAAAAAAAACCACTTACCTTGACCAATTCTGGATCAAAAATGACATCAGCTTTGTTTTGAAGCAAAGATACCGAACCTTTAACAACCCCTTTAATTCCCATAAGCGCAGTTTCAATAGAATTAGAACAAGCAGCACAAGTCATACCAGTAACTTTAACCTGAACTCTTTTCATCCCTTGTTCCATATCCACAATAACCTCTTCATTTTCTTTCTTTCTTCATCTTCATAAGAATCCAAAAGCCGTACATCTTCAAGGTTTGAGAATCATTCATCATTATTATTAGATAAAGATGTAAGTTGAAGGTCTCTTAGACTCAACGCCATTAAAGAATAGGGTTGAGTTAGAGAGACCTGAAACAGAGGAAGAAAAACAGAGCAAGAGAGAAAGATAAAGAAAGAAAAAGGGTGCTCGTTCGTCGTTCTTTTTTCTTCTGTGAAGAGAACAACGATGTTGAAGGTCTTTTTTAACCCTTTTTAAAAGTCGTCAAGGAATAGCAGGTTGAGGTTGGTAGGGTCAGCCGGTCAGGGTTGATGGTGGATAGTGGAAATGTGGAATGACGAATGAGAGATAAGACTCTTTTTTTATGGACTTATTTACCCTTATATAGTTTGGATAAATGACTTTTATATCCTTGTACTTCACGACTTTTGAAATTTGTACTACCAAATCAAATACTTCTAACCAATTTCCAATTTCCAATTTTTTGTTCTTAAAGGAATACACCTCAGCATTTTACCTAATTTTTAACAAACTTAGTATCCGTTAGATCAACTACGTAGTTTGTACTACTCCTTTATGTTTTTCTCGTGTATAACTTGTTTCAAATCTTCTTCTTTGTTTTTCTTAATTAATCATAGGTTAATTATGGATTTATGGGTTATTATTGTTATGAATAACTTATGGGACTTGTTGGAAACAATGCAATCATGTGTTATCGAGAGTTTGTTAAAACAGTGTTATCCAGTGTAACAAATTACAATCAGTGATGTATATATACTGTACTTGTTGTGGTGATGGATATATCATATGTACCACTATTAAGAATTGAGCAATTCTGTCACAATATTTTGGAGGGTAAAGGCATACCTTACGAAATACTACTACCGCCTGCATAGAAAAAAAAACAAGTTTCTTGTGTTAACAAAGACTTGGTCGTTATGGAAATAATTTCATGAAATAGATAGTACAAATTGTACAATGTAAGAGCATCTCTAATGCACGGTCTAAAAATAACATTTCCTATAATTTGTCCCTAATGCACATGCTATAAGTCATGCTATAAATGCATCTGCTATAAGCATGGTTCATTTTGGAACAAAATATGCACCTTCTATCTCTAATAAATAGTTTCTTTATTCTAACATATAGTTTTTTTATTTATATTTGGAAATACATCCATAGTCTATCAATAGTCTCTTTGTTCCCCATTTGTTTTATTCTTTTAAATTAATACAAGGTTGCAAAATTTATGTGCATTAGTCTTAAAATAAAAGTTGTAATTTAGAAGGGTTGCCAAAATCTTAGAAAATGCTATAAACGCTGAGTGTCACCTATGTGGCATGCTAAATTTAGACCGTGCATTAGAGATGCTCTAACATGAGAACCATTTGTACGTACGATGATGGTTGGTCAAAGTTTGAGACAGATCAACTAGCTATTTGGTTAGTTAGAATTGTGTTACTTGTCGTGTGGACAAATCGAAATTAATAATGTGCAAAGTCTGCCATTCTGATTACATAGTACAGAAACTAATGTGATTCATTTTTATAAATTCTGATATTAAATGCATATTATTGTGTGGAATTAATATATATGATTGAAAACTAACAAACCAGCAAAAATCAAAACAACTTCAAATGTAAACCTATGCCAAATGACAACCAGATCGAATTAAAACTATGGGAAACAAATGAATGATCAATGATGACAAATTCAAATCACTTAATTTATGTAAAGATCATTTCTACAAAACCATAATGCCTCCTTAAACACAGTGATCGATTGATCTGACTGTCAATCACTCAATCCTAAGGTTGAGAAGTTTCAAAGTCATATTGTTCTTTCTCTTGATCAATATTGTAGTCAAAGGCATATCCAACTACGCTTTCAGACACGTTGTCTCCAACCCCAAATTGAAGCAGGAAGAAAAGACCCTACTGTGTACTGATGCCAAAGACATGCCATGAAAGCTCTTCTACACCTAATGTTGTTAGGATGTTACATTGACGTTTCACACATTATTATACTCACGGTCTCTTCAAGGGCCATTTTCCTTTAAGCCTTTCGGACATCAGAGAAGAGATCGATGGCTTCTGTTGTGAACACATGACTTCAATGTGGACTTATTTCAAACATTTGTCATGAATCCCCTCCAGCTGAGCTGAGCGTTGGGGTTGGCGATATATGATATCTAAGCTTACAAGTAGTTGAGAGATGGCGGGAACATGATTTTTTTACCCTGCAAACTTATTTTAAACCGAAAATATATTGAACATGTACGTTCTGCCAAAATATATTCTTGTGGATGTAGAGGTGTAATCCTATTTTGCTTTTATACAAGCAACAATGGCAATCCATGTTTCATGTTTGCCACTAAGACGAAAAGCGATAAAACTCTAACGATGTTATGACTTATGACTGGATATAATTTGACATTTTTGTCGAACTATTGGTATAAACTTTTAAAAAGTTTCATCTGTGTTGTCATACGAGCACAATTATATGATCACCCAATCAAATGCAAACAAATATCTGTTTGCAATCTGAATATAGTATTACAATCAAGAACAAAGTTTTTGAAATAGTGTAGCTAAAATAATGCACCTAATTGTCCCCAACCCTAACTTCATTTTCAAGTGAATTAGAAATTAGGTAACTGTAAACACCAAACCTACTACTATGAATCTATAGTAGTATCAGGCTCTTCCTTGTTCTTTGGTTAGCTCGCCGGAAGATAAATGGAAATATACATTTTACCGAACTATTGACGTATACGAATTTAATGAGGATTGGCGACTTATTGGAGTTTTGATAAGCAAACTGCAAAGCATCTCTATTGTTAGATAGTGTGAACACATGTAAAAACAAAACAAAACAAAAATAATGTACAGTAGTTGAAATATGACCATTTTAGAAGTTTCCATAAAACCAAATTCCTCCGGCAAAAAAATCTACATCATTAGATCATCTCGAGATGCGTTTTTCAAACATTCTAATGACTGATCGATCGATTTGTCTTTATGGTAAACTGAACACGAGGTAGTTTTGATACTTTCGAGCGAAACCAGAAGGAAGAAGCTTTGTTAGATTGTAATGGAATCTTCTACTCCTACTCCTTCTTCTCCATTCAAGCCCGATGTATGAAAGGGAAGGTAGCTTTAGTAACAGGTGGTGGATCTGGAATCGGTTTAGAGTTAGTGACTGAGTTTGGCAACAGGTGCTTTTGTTGCAATCATGGGTCGTCGTAACCGTTCTTGATGCTGTTTCTTCTCTTCGTTCTCAAGGAATTCAGGTAAACCAATTTACCCCTCTCCCAAACTTTGGAATTTTCCTGATTGGAATTGAAATGAAATTGAATATTATTTTCATTAAATTTTGATGTTGTATGTTAATTATGATTTTTGATTCCTAATAGTATCTACGTGTCACCATCAATGTTTGTAAGTTTGAGATAAAAGTGAATTTGAGTTCTGTTTTGAGAAAAGTTTCAATCTAAAAAGCTTTTAAATTAGTATTTAGTCTCCATCCAATAATATGGTTATAAGGTAGCTTTACGTCTCAATGAACAGATGTTGTTGATGCTATATATGCAAAACTGTTTTAATTTCTAGCTTTGTTAAAATCGAACTTTTCTAACATCTGATTGTTGGGTTTTTCGTACATTCTACAAGAAAGGAATCAGTGGTTGTACTGTTTGTTGTTTAAGTTGTAAGTTTGTAACTTTGTTAGTTTTGACGGGAATAAATAAATAAATAGAAGAAAATACTTGTTCTACATTTCTGCGTACATATTATTAGCTGACTATAACATGCATAATTAAAATTTGATGTACGTGTTCATTGTGTTGTTTGTATTTGCTGTATTTTTGGTATTATCTGTTGTACATGAACAAGTGTCCCAATTATTGTGTGGCAGGCTATTGGGTTAGAGGGAGATGTTCGCAGAGGGATGATGCTATCCGAGTTCTGGAATTGACTGTGAAGCAATTTGGCAGGCTTGATATTCTTGTCAATGCTGCTGCTGGCAACTTTCTTGTGTCTGCGGAAGATCTATCCCCTAATGGCTTAAAACAGGTACAGCATCTTTTCATGCTTTTTTTTGGCTACGCGGTTGTTTTATTATGATTCTGTAAATCGTAAAGCGATGTAAATGTTTAAGATGAAAATATTAAGCAATTTCATTACCTCAGTTCTTGGTTCGGCGACATTAATGCCCTCTGAAGCTCATGGAAGTCGACTAAACTCTGGCATGCCTGAAATATCATTCTTTTTTTTAAAGATTTTCCCATTACCTCCATAACCAGCTCTTTCCTTAGAAAAGACCCTTCTGACTTGACCTTGACTTTAGCTTGCTCAGCCTTCTTTCTGGAGTATCGTTCACCTTCCTCTTCTTCTTGTTACTATTTATTTTATAATATTGTAGCTACCAGTTTAGTTGATCTGAACACATGCCTAAACCTTTTTCTGTTTCACATAGATGGTCAGATTTGCTCCACTAAAATGCTGATGCAATGTTAACTTAAAAGTTGAAACATACCATCGCTGCTCCCCAGATTCTTGCATATTATTAACATCTTCCTGCAATTAACTAGTAGAGATTGCAGTTGTTAGTACCTGGCACCTGCAACTGATAACACTCTCCTCCAAATCTCGATAGAGTATGGGCAGCAATAGAAATGCCTACTAATTATCTCATAGCATTACGTACTGCACATGGTATGAGCTTTTAGTTTACAGAGTTCATCCAGAGTTAAAAGAACCAGGAAGAACATTCTAGGTTAACCTAAGAGAACTTTAACAAGCTGACTTTTACAACCAGTCCATTTATCTTATCCTCTTGGTATAACATAAACTTATACCAGGAAAAACTTAATGACATAAACTTACAACCTTGCATTTCCCTTGGATGTTTTACGAGGTATTCTCTAATTCATTTAATTGATTCATTCAAATTTTGCAGTTATGGATATTGATTCTGTAGGCACATTTACAATGTGTCATGAAGCCTTAAAATATCTTAAAAAGGGAGGACCAGGAAGAGACCCGTCCGTTGCCGGAACAATTTTGAACATAAGTGCAACCTTGCATTATACAGCGTCGTGGTATCAAATCCATGTATCTGCCGCCAAGGTTTGTTGAATTGTCTGCTTGTTTAGCAGTTTTAGTTCATTTGCTTTTGGTCAAGATTCATGACGCAATTCTTCTTCCAACAGGCAGCTGTTGACAGCCTCACAAGGAACTTGGCACTAGAGTGGGGCACTGATTATGATATCAGAGTAAATGGGATTGCACCAGGACCTATTGAAGGAACCCCTGGTATGAGTAAACTTGGACCTGATGAAGCAAAGAGCAAATCCAAAGAATACATGCCTTTATATAAATTGGGGCAGAGATGGGATATTGCAATGGCTGCTCTTTACCTAACATCGGATGCAGGTTTGTGATCCTATTTTTTCTACAATTATTTGATATTTCAGAAAACTCCACTTAGGCTGCTTGTTACCTGGAACTTTTAAGAAAACCTTGTAAAGCAACGATTTCTACATGTTTGGCAAATTACAATTGCTTGGTTGATTACTTGATTATTGCCAACATGAATTCTCCCAAACATGTGGAAACATCTGAGATGCTTATTCTTATTGGTTAGATTTACTTCAAAAACCTTCTCTGGGCTATAATTTAATCTTGAATGCCTGCAATTATTGACATTTAGATGCTGCAGAATCTCATTTATGTTTAATGTACTAGGTAAATTCGTCAATGGAACAACATTGATTGTTGATGGCGGTCTATGGTTAAGCCGGCCCCGTCATATCCAGAAAGAGTTGGTACAAGAAATATCTCGAATGGTGGAGAAGAGATCCAGGGAATCACCTGTCGGGATTGCAACCAGCAAACTTTAATACAGTATATTGGTGTTGAGCAGATTCTACGTAGCAATTTATTAATGTTCATTGTGTCTCATTGTTGTGAACACAATTTGAACGAATTTACTCAGAATTCCAAATTCTGGACGAATAAATTTGTATTGAGATTGGTAGCATCTCAGATGATGATATGCATCATTGGAAAATGTTATTAGACCATGAACTGTCTACTCTATAATTATATTGAGCACAAATGATAAGCAGTCCATGGCTGCCACAATGGTTTGTAGGCTACATGAAACTTTCAAGTGCCAAGTGCCAGTGCCAAATTGCTGGAATAAAAGTAAAATAGTGGTACACTGAACGGTTACACTGTTAAAACCAAAAGACGATTACGAACTGAAGCTCACATCAGAATTACATCAGTATAACTCAAACCCCAGCAACACATCCAAAATACCAAACAAGTGGTGTGAATTTCCCACAAATTACTTAAAGTCCCATAACTTCCTACATTTCTCTGCCAGTGGAAGACCAATGAATTCTAACCAAAACTTGTAGTGTTTTTTGGACGTGGACCCCAAGAGTACCCAGTACAAACACCAAAGTCCTTTTGGCATCAACCCCTAGGCCGAAGTCGATATCCACATCTTTGTCACTGTATACTGATCTTGCTTCTTCAGGAGAGTTTTCTTTTTGCCAGTTAACTTCTTCAGGAGAGTTGAGACTTCTCCCACATCTTGGCATCTTGATCCATCTTTGCCCCTTGTTGGACTTCTAAGTTACAAATCTTCAATGGGCTCCAAACACTTTACTCTCTCCAGCTATTGTTTCAAATTTTGAAATTTGAATTTGCCCCTCAACAGTCACTAGTGCACCACCACATGCTTCTGCATTATTCTTACACACTATGACGTCATCTTGGTTAATCACCGCCGGTGGTGACCATTTTCAGGCTTTGCAGACTCTCCGGCGACAAATCGTTTGCTTTCTTCCTTGCTACCTCAGGATCTGAGCAACCAGCTGGGGTCATGCATGCTTTCTCCGCAAGTACCATCGCTACCTCAGTCACTTTGCAATACATATCGCCGTCAACCACCTGAACTTCTAGTGATCCCTCTCTCCTTCTGCCATCATTAACATCTTAAGAGCACTTAATTTTTTCTCCATTCTCAACCATGATTCTTCATTATTTTTCAGCTTGATCTCTATCCAAAGCTCATTGGTACTACTACCTACTTCTTTCTTCTTACTATCACTTTGTACCAAATTAAACTTTGTTGTGAAAACTTCGATGGCAACCACATGCTTGACAAAACAGAGTAGCAGCAGAAGCAGGGGAATTTGTAGTGCCGTCATTGATATACTCATTGCAACCATCTGTTGCGTGCAAACCTACTGCCGCTGCATGGTTCTTCTGACATTCTTTGTAGCACTCACTGAAACTCTACCCTCTCCTCCTTCCATCAGTCCATGTCTAATCTAAAATGAGAATACACCTTTGGACTTTGGAGACATAGCGCTTTATACAGTACAATGTTGGGCCTTTATGCGGCCCATAAAGACCGGCCCATCATTCAGAAGGAAAGATCAAGATTGTCTTGTTTAGATTTTGTGGAGTGAAGTAAAGTAAGTAGTTATTACGAATCAAGCAATGGTCAACGCCTTGCTGCGTTTTGGTGTGTGTTTTTCTCGAAACCCCAGCCCAAAAAAACGTTTTCGAGGTACTGTATAAAAAAATGTCATAAAATCCAAGAAATCTAATTCCTGCTACAGTTTCAGAGAAAGAAAGAGAGAGAGAGAGCAGGTTGTCTTGTAGCTCTTCTACCTTAATTTTACAGGGATTTCTTCGAATTTGGCGGCAAACTGATTTGAGTGAGAGAGAGAAGAGGAGACGAGAGGAGGAGTAATGGTGAGACGTCATGGATGGCAACTTCCTGCTCACTCTTTCCAGGTCAATTTTTTCTTTATTGTTCCTTTTAACCAATTTGTTTATCTCTCTCACTTTCCATGATCAGCTTGCATATGCTTGTTTGTGTGTTTTTGGGGGTGTAATGTTGTAGTGTTGTATGATATGCTCTGATGGTTCAGTGTGTTAGTTTTTTTGAGTTATTATTAACAAACTCCAAAATACCTAAAGTCCCAATTGTCTGAAAAATCTATATGGTTCTGTGTTTGTAAGCATTTAAGGGTGCAATGTGTATGCTGCAGTCAAAATGTTTTTGTCATACATTCTATCAACAACTACCAATTTACCTATGACAAGTATATATTGTACATAGTTCTCTTAATTTCTTATGATTACAAAGATATTCTTTTCAAACATTGATATGTAGAATTGTACTACACTGATAATGATGAAATTTATGTTGGATTCTGAGGTACATTAGCTCTTGTGTGATGGTCATCGTAAGCAGACCAGTGACTAGTGAGAGAAATATTATGGTTTCTCTGTGTGGAATGTGTCAAATTACAATAGAGTTTGCCTCTCACAGTATTCTTTCATGTTCATTACAAAAGATTTTATATAATATGATATATTCTAATATACAGTCACTTATATTGATACTCGGGGTACAGAGTTCCAATATTTACATCTTCTGTATCGTTTATCAACTTAGCCTTGGTCCAATGAGTTTGGCTATCTATTGGTCATTTATATCATTCTTTGGGTGGTTCAACAGATCAGCCACTATGCATATCATGGACCCCTCTCTTGTATAGGAACTAACCTGGACCCTTCGCAATGTGAACAAAGGGATTGGTAGTCAATATTAATGAAAGGTATCATGAATAAATGGATTAGCAAAAAGAGTCTTGCTTTACACAATAAATCATACAGACATCACACATGTGTAAGTGACCAGTGATATGGTGTAGCACAATGCATTTCGTTACACACAATTACACAAGCAGTCATATATTTTGTAAAAAAAACACTGACAAGGTCCAATATACCCTCTACTACCTTAGACACTGTATACTTAACAACATAGTAATCTATTATTCTTCTCTTCAATCTCTTAATGGTGATCTTCATGTGTTTTCCTTAGAGATTCTTCATATAGAATGGTTGAAGATGCGGCAACCAATCACTGTAGTTGTAGAAAAACCAACGGTCATTGATTTTATGAATATAATGAACTAGTAAGTTAGGAATTCGGAAAACTAGCAACAGTTTAGTATTACACTCTACAAGGAAGCTCTATTTTTTCGCTTGTAAGAGACAAAACACCCTTACATTACATAATCCTAGACACAACCTGTGCACGACAATGGACTAGACTAAAGCCTTTCTAAACATTGGTAGTTCTAGACTTTTAGTGTAGGCTTATGTTTCATATGCGTTACAAACTCAAGTGGTGGTAATTTTGATGAAGGTTTCCCCACTGTCATAGGTTTAGGTATTAAGGAGGGTAAGAAAAATTAGATTTAAAATGTAACGTGGGCTTAACAAGGCATTTCATCAAGTATATCAGTGTGATGCACAGACTCAAACATAGGACAACAATGAACATCCTCTGACTGGAAATGAAACTACACTACGAAACGACTTCTCAATGTGAAACTAACACTAGATTATTTATGGGAATATGGGAATATATCATAACCAGCTGGGAAAATGTAACTTTTGAAACTTATCTATGTTTAAAAGCCCCGAGACCATGGTTCAGAGGTCAAGCTTTCACTTTGAGTAAAGTTTCAAAGTCTGTTAGTGAATCTGGAGGGTGGAGCGAAGTAGTAAACATGTATTTGTCTTGACAAATAAAAGGGGCTTGCTATCATCTTATTAGAAAATGAGATCATGAGACAACAATGTAGGGTTGCTTATACTGAAATTCCAATGCAAGAGCATGCATTAGCAGTTTCTTGTTTTGAAATTAAAAATTTCAGAATCGGGAACTATTTTTGTTAGTTAATTCAGAGACCTTTAAGATCAAGTTTATTTGTTAGTAACTTACTCTTTTCTATGCCTTGTAATAGGTTGCTGCCATTTCTGTTCTTCTTTTGGTTCTCGCATTCTATCTGTTCTTTGCCCCATTCCTTGGAAGCCGAGTATTGGAGTATGCTTCAATTGCAACTTACACTCCTGTGGTATGTCTTCTGCAAAATATCATGATACAAATGACTATAATTTTCCATTACAAATTCTAATCAATCTAGTGGTCCTTATTCTTTGTATGGTTCTACAGGTGTTGCTGGTTTTTATTCTTTATGTGCGATGTACAGCAATCGATCCTGCAGACCCTGGGGTTTTATCGAAGTTTGAAGTTAAACCTGACTTGAATCCATTACCAGCTATGAGTCTTCCTGGTAATATCAGTGAAGCTGGACATGGGCCACTTTCTTTGCCGTCGTCAGCTTCTAGGAGCTCCATAGATTGACTCCAGTAGGAAGGGTTCTGTAGTAGAAGCTGGGAGAGAGACGGTCTGGCAGGTCCTGCAAGTCATAGATCAGCATCATCTGGCTGTAGCATTAATGGAATTTTATGTGCATTGTTTGTGCATGAAGATTGCCGCAAGTCTGGAAGGTGTCCTGAGCAACAACCTGAAGGTGAAGCTGCATTGTTCTGTACACTCTGCAATGCTGAGGTAGTTTCCATGCCAATCACAGTTTGATACTTGTGACTGATAGCAATTTCATTTCAATCTTAAATCATATTGCAGGACTAGTTTTTTATTAGTCTGAATCTGAACTAGTTTTTCGGTTTGGGTGTGTGTTATCTTTTTGCTTATTTTAGGTACGAAAATTCAGTAAACACTGTAGAAGCTGTGATAAATGTGTGGATGGATTTGATCACCATTGTCGGGTACTTATCTGATTTTTGACTATCTGCTCATTATATATATTTGATTTATTTTACTTGTAATAACTGTAAATTCATGACATGCAGTGGCTTAATAACTGTGTTGGAAGAAAAAACTATATCACCTTTATAGCTCTCATGGCTACAAGTCTCATTTGGGTATGCATCACCTTTAAGCTTAAAGCTCCCCCCCCCCTCCGTCTTTCCTCCTCTTCCCTTTTTGATGATGGTTGTATTTTCATGTTTCAGCTTGTAATTGAAGCTGGAGTTGGAATTGCAGTTTTTGTGTGCTGCTTTGTGAATAAGAAGAAATGGAAAATCAAATTAATGAGAGGCTTGGAGATGCTATCTCTCGTGCCTTTTTTGCAACTATTGTGGTAAATCTCCTATTTTAAAACACCTTAAATTTATGGTACTTTTCATATAGCCATTTTGAAAAGAACGTCTATTTTACGTACCCGCATTTTGGGTGTGGGGAGGGAAGTTGTGTGCTTGAATTTGTAGAATTCTGTCATTTGTTACAAAAATTATAGTCCATCTCATTTTACATTCTGCCTTTTTGCAGGCAGTGTTTTTCTGTGGTTTCGTTGCTTGCTTGTTTACCTTTGGGTGAACTTTTCTTTTTCCACATGATACTGATAAGAAAGGTTAGGGCCTAGACTAAAGAGGCATTGAGTTTATTATTTTTAAGAGAAGCTAATCTAAGAGAATCTGAAAGTTTTAATATGCCATTCTTTTTCGTTTTCCTCGCCTGATCTTCATTCGACAGGGTATAACAACCTATGAGTATGTTGTGGCAATGAGGGCTATGAGCGAGGGACCTGCTGGAGCTGCCCTAGACGAAATGCCAACAATTCAGTATTCCCCAACAGGGTCTGCTACAACAGGTTTGAGTGGAGGAAGTTCTCTGAGCCTGCAGTATAAGGGTGCATGGTGTACTCCTCCAAGGGTGTACATGGATTCTCAGGTACAAACTTCATAAAACGTATATAACACACACACACACACACAGGGGCTCAGGTACAGTCCGTCCGCATGTGGACTGGGGCTTTATGGAAATTAAGGAAATTGAGATGTGTTTGTTGGAGATCACCGTAAATGTGGTTTTCTCAATTTGGGTTTGATTAAACCCAGTTTTATTCTCTTTTTACTCTGTTCATCCCTCTTCTCGCAAACAGATTTAATACTTTATCGTTCTCTTCAACCTTCATGAATGATTAGCGATGCAGAAAGAAAACCCAGTTTTCAGTTCAAGGATTACAAGATTTTAAACTTCAAACAGTCCCCTTCCTTCCATAAAGTTGAAATTCCTGGTCTTTCTTATTTAGTGTAAATTCCGGTTGAAAACTTAAACCGAGCACACGAGTACAGTTCCATTTAAAGAACTAAAAAGATTTAAACTTTTGAGTAGTTAACAAATAGAAAACTTGCTCTGCAACTATAAAGTTATATAGCCTTTGTTGTGTTCTAAAATTTTGCAAGTTGGAATCATCAAATTATTTCAATTCAGAAAGGTATATGTGACGATACAGTTACACTCAGATGTTCTAGGAGGAATGGTAGAATAAGTGGATTGGATTGATTGATTTCTCTACTGAATGAAGAATTGAATTTGATTGAATTTTTCTTGAAAAGTAAATAAAATAGCTTGATAAGAAAACAAAAAAGTTCACTTACAAATGAAACTGAATAAAGCTTGATAGAACACAAAATTGAGATCCAGCGTCATTTAGGGTCATATTAGTTGTTCTTCTAGAATCTAATGACGCTGAATATCAACAAGAATTTTCTAGGTTTAAAAAAATTTCACCTTAAGTTCTAATTTTGGGTTTCTAGTTTAAATTTTTTCATTACTACATCATTGAACTGGTGAGATTGATTTTTTTTTTTTTTCTCTCTATAATTAACAAGAAAGAATAACGAAATCGTTCTAATGTTCTGACTTCTAATCTGCATTTGGGGGGAGAGAGAAGAAAACGAGGAAAGAGAGACATAGACGGGTTAAGTTGACAAGTTTCTGGGTGGGTTTTGACCCAGTAGAAACCCATTTTACGTGATCTTCTTTGTTTTATAGATGACGACACACACTTTTTCCAGAAAAGTCCCTGGTCTAAGATGTTCTGTACAGAGATAATTGCAGACTATGCTTAGTAAGCAATAAGCACAAACTGCTAAACCCAACAGTATGTGCTGCATATATGAGTTGATTGCATTAGGGCTATTACAAATCTGTGTTCTTGCATATTGAGTAGAGATGGCATGTTCAAGATGATTTTATTGTCTTCCAAAGATTTAATGTATGTGTCTATATTTATCCCACCAAACTGTTGCTCATGGGTCCAATCCTTATGCAACTTGTCATGTCAGGACGAAGTTGTACCCCATTTGGAGCCTGGAATGGTACCATCAACAATTGATCCAGATGCTGCTGGATTTACTGAACGAGGAAACAAGCAGCCTAAAAGACCTGTTCGTATCAGCGCATGGAAGCTGGCAAAGCTAGATTCTAGTGAGGCTATGCGAGCGGCAGCAAGAGCTAGAGCATCCTCCTCTGTTTTACGGCCTGTTGAAAACTGTCATCTGATCTGAGCTCTAGTGACAACCTGAGCATCAGAAGTAGTGTGAGCACTGATATAGGAGGAAATAAAGCTCCCAAGAATGACTCGAGCTTACCTCCTTATAGAAATGTATACACACCAAGTCACGGTAGCCAGGATGGCTATGACACTGGAACTCAGAGTGTGAGTAGCTTCAGCAGTCCAAGCCACATCCATGAATCAGTTAAGCTTAGTCCTATTCCAATGAGGCAGACATCAGGCCCTTCGAATGCGGCGAGTGTAATCCCCCGCTTTATTCCCAGTCAGCCTTTTGGTAGTCAAGCAGCTTTCCCTGGTAACCGGACGTTTCATTCATCCAACTCGGAATTCGATGAAAAGGTCATGAAAAGAGCTAGTATTAGTGATCCTGTGGTGCCCCCATTGCCTACTTCTCTTCTTAGAGATACTAAAAGGACATCTGTTGTCTGGGACCAGGAAGCTGGTAGGTATGTGTCAATTCCTGTATCTACTAGGACTGTCGAAACTTCTGAAGAGTCCAGGATTGGTTCGTCGTCGCAAGTTGGAGTTCCTAACTCCATTACTGAATTAAGCAGTCATAGTAAGAAGCCTGCAGTTTTGCAACCACAATCATCATCTGGAGTGAATGCTTCAGCACAGCAACGCGAGAACTTGATGTACACAGGAGAGAGTATTTTCTTTGGTGGTCCACTGATAAGTGCCTCAATAAGGGATGGTCCAAGAAGTGCGGCCAATATGGGGTGAGACGAGATGATGATAGAGGAGAAGCTCCTTCACAACGGGAATCTAGGTTTGGAAAGGGCACATCTTCGAATCAGTTTCCTGTGTTCCTCCCAGGAAGATCTGAGAGGGGACCAAAGTAGCTTGGAAGTTGGAACTTCTAGATTATGATTTATTTTGAATCCAAGGGTTATGCCCACTGACAGTAACACGATTATCTTCTAAAATTATGAAGATTGGGTGTGCTCAAGAAATTGAGTGTAGTACTTTTGGAAACGGCGGCTCTGACAGAAAGCATGGCTGAGATTTGGGAGTGACTTTTGTCTTATTCCAAGAAAGAGGGATACGTCTTTTGCTCAACAACTCTTGGTAATTTTTCGAAACACTCTTGAGGAGTAGTTTTGTATTTAAAGCTTGGGTAATTCACAAATGAGTTTCTTGCAGAATTTTTGTAATTTCACTTGGAATGCAGTATGTACAGTTGTGCTTACAGATCTTGGTCTCAAACTCTCAATATAGCCATACTTTTCATGTACTGCTTCATTTGATGATTTTTATGGCCTAATGTTTATATTAATGAACAAGAACAATTACTATATGCCCCCACATGCAGTCTGCAGGTCGCCGTTGCATTTGTCTGGATGCTTTGAGGGTGCCTGGGTCGAATGCCAACCATATTTTTCTCTGAATTAAGTATGAGATATTGATGATGAATGGTCCTCGATGAATTGATTAGATATTGGATTTTTTTTATTGTTCCTTGCATTATCAATGCAAACTTAGTCCAAAGTCCAACTACATCGACTCAACTCATTAAAACAAGCTCATCCACAAACCGCCTTTCTTCTTTTTCGTGATGAATATACAATATTGTACTTTACAGGATTTTCTCTAGTCGTAGTTCATGAAGATGAAGGTGCCGACAACCAAGAAGGATACACCATTGGAATGTCATAGGGTATGGTATGGGGGATTAATTTGGTTGAGTTGTTTCATGCATTCCTGAATCCTGAATAGCCCAGGTGAATGTGGGTCATACACCATTGGACTTCCAATGCACTTCTTCTTCTGAATATAGTCCAGGGGACTCACTCACACATTTTGGACTTTGTTGGTAGGGGACCCCAACTAGTATTAGTGTCCTTCCAACACTGACAATATTCACATGACAATAAACGAACAACTGAAGTCTTATTGCATTTCTTTTGACTGGTCAAGGAAAGCAAAAAAAAAAATTCAGTACAGAAGAAAGAAACAGAGATGGTCAGTCATTTCCATCTATTCATTTCTAGCTAGCATAATATTAGCATGGAAGGTTGAAGTTTTACTTCTCTCCCTTGCCTGAAAGATCCACTGATCAACCCAAGTGACCTGCATGGTACTTGTTTTCCCTTCAATCATTGATCTTAACCCTGCAAAACTACCCCCACCATTCAATCAATCTGAAAGTTGTGATTCCATTGACAACACCAACAATGCCTTATCTAATATGTTTGTGGTCCACCAAGTGATCATGAAAGAGTCGACATATATGCTCTAATGTAATCTATATTATGGCCATTTTTCCATTACAAAACTTGATACAAAATTGGTGATTGTTGGACACTTGGACTAAATGCCTAGCTTCCGTCGATCACCTAATGCAATGGAATTGCACCAAACACTTTCAGAACATAAAGAAAATCATCAGGATGGAAGAACATGTGTGTTACACATGCACATCCACGACGATAAAATATATAACATCACTATGCTACCCTTTTAATAAACATCCAGCTTATAACAGCAATAAGTGTTTTTCATAGTAAAGGAGATCTTTGAGGGGCACCCTTCCTTCTATTACTCAATGAGAGAACAAGTCCAGGGAAAAAGCCACTTCCTCCTTTCTTTTTACTTCTTTTCTTCTTGTTGACAACGTGACTCCTGTGAGATGACATCAGAAATGTTGCTTCTCAAGTCACTAGAGCAAGATGAGGCCTTGAACTGATGATGACCAAGAGAGGAATAGTTAGAGGTGGTCATTTGATCATCATCATCATCATCATCATCATCATCTCTCTTCCATTGCATTTGAACTGTCCATATGTAGTTCCTCGAACTGCGAAAACGCATAGTCATCAGATTGGTCATCGAACCTGTATAAAATGCTTGACAGGTCCTCCTCTTGTAACACCACGTGATCGACCTGCATTATTTTTGTTTCCAAGAACCAGAACATAAGAACATTTTTAAGTGACAATAAGCTAGGAATCAAACATAAAACATTCTCATATATCATTACAACATAAATACATAATTCAAATGATTATACTTCATCATGGTACAATAATTCATCTGTCGTGATGAACTCCTAAAGCTTGTTAATACGAGTAATTCAAAAAGGGGGTGAATAAACACAAGGGCGCGGATTCAACAAACATCGAGAAAAAGGTAATTATACACTTATCTTGACGTTTGCACCAACCTGCGCCTTTGTGTTCATTCCTGAGTGAATTTATATTCACTTTCACCAAAACCTGGAATAGTAATGAGAAACAGAGTTGTGATAAAGCAAACCTTGCATGATATACAACAGAAATGAAATGGATCTTGCAGAATTCTATCACAGGTCAAGCAACTATGTGGAGAGCTTTTATAACTCCTTGAGTGAGGCCTTTGATTCAAGAAAACCACTTTGGCATTGTTTATAATATGACTGCAACATAACAATGAATCATATCAATATCATGCCATGAACCAGTACAGAAAACATTAACATGAACAAATTTTGTCATTTTTCAATTCCAATTTCCATTTTGTACCTGAACATAAGAGCAGTCAATAAGCTTCTTCATTTCGTCCAACCTCACCACATCTTGGTAAACATATCGTCTCACCTATCAAACAAAGAACAAAACATTACATTGCTGCATGACGCATACGCAAACATTTCGATAACTCTATCTTCACATACACAATTAGTAACAGTATAAACACATTTTTATCAAGCTATGCACATTTTAATGCAAGCAATCAAAATTTTTTGATACTTGGGAGGGGTAACATTGTAAATTATCAAATTACCAAAAAAGATAATGTTAGCTGACTAAACTTTAATTGATCTCAAGAAACATATATAGATTTGGTAATTAAATAATTGTTAATAATAATTAGGAAATTGGGTCAAACTTTCACTATCCATGAAAGCTACAGGTGAGAGAAATAGAACAGAACTACGGCAAAAGAAATTTTACTAAAAGTGGAAAGAAACAAAATCTATATCAGACGAAGAAACAATGAAAAACAAAACCATAATTAGATAAAACTTTTATTTAAATAATAATTTTATAATAATTTGAGTACATTGAAAAGAAAAACTTTAACTAACAAAACTTTATTAAAAGCTTTTGAATCAAATTGAACAAAAAAATATAAGAAAATTCCCAACTAGCCATTGAAGAGTTCATGGAATAAAATTGAATAAAATGAAAAACCCATTGAAAAGTTGTAGAAAAAGCAAAAAGATGAAATACCCATTGAAGAAGATGAAAAGATTAAGAAAACCCAAGATTTTGTTTATGGAGAAAATTATTATTAATTAAAGAATTACCTGAAGTAGAGAGTGAGAACAATGAGAAGGAAGACAGTGGGGACAAATGCTTCTACAACAACTCAAACAGTAAATGTTCTTGACATTTTTCTACGAGTTTCATGGACCCCACATACTAGAAAGAATGTTTCACTTATTAATCCTTCTAGCCATGCTGGTTTCATCACCATTTCTCTCTCTCACTCTCTTAAATAAAGTAAAAACTTCTTCTCTCTTAAAATAGCTAGCAGAAGAAGAAGCAAGCAAAAGCAAAAGCTCTGTAGTTATTTATATAGAGAAAGGAGGTTAGAATTATAAATAATAACAAGGAAAAAGTTTAAATTGGAGAAAAAAAAAGTTTTGTTTTTAATGAAGAGAAAAGACAGAAAAGAAAACATAGGTGGAGAAAGGAGAGTGGAGAGAAGAGAGTGATTGGGTGATGGTAGAATGTGTTGTGTGTTTTATGGCGGGAATACAGCAGAGCACATACAACGTATTCAGTACACTCTTCTCTTTCTCTCTCTCTGTTGTTGTACCTTTGTTGTTATTTTCTCTATGCAGATTTCTTTGTTTAATTTTTTTTAAAATGAAAACGTTCTTCACTACTTTTTCTGTCGAGTGCTTTTTGTCTGTTCTGTAATGAAATAATACACGTCCCTTCTTCACCTTTGGGTTTAAAGTTTAAACATACCAAATTGCTGATATGTTTTGTTGGCTTTGTTCCTAGAGTTGCTTTGATGAGCAGAGCAAAACATATATCCAATGCGAATGTGTGTATAACAATACCATCATAAGATAAGATGATAGATAGACCATTTCATATTTTCATTTCAGTCACAGATACATGGGTTTTAGTTACACATACGTTTATATTCTTGTTAATCTCTATATAATTCACCATTAGTTTCGTTTTCACAAAACATAATTAACCTTGAAAAACTTGTACGGGGGAATGTTAAGAATGTCAATGAAGACTTTCTATGAAGGGTGCAACATTTTTTTTTTTTTTTTTTTGAAAAAAACTTAAATTCTAGTAACAACTTAAGCCCACAGCCAATCTTTAGTAAGGGTACACAAATCTATATTTAGTATAGCGCCCTAACACAGAAATTGATCTGGGCTAGATAAGGTAATTAACCAAATCTTTTTTCACTGTACATATATATCATGCAAATTGCAAATGTCACACTTTTTACTCTTTAATCAACAAATCAGTCCCAACACTAAGATGTTGTTGTTTTTTTGTCTAGTAGCTCATAGCTTATAAGCTACTAGCTACTAGCTATAAGCTTGGGAATGGAGCTTATAGAGTTAGGTGCTGTTTGTTTTTTTCAGTTATACTAGTTCTGATAGCTTATAAGCTATTAGAATACCTAAAGATATGTTTGTTTTACTTTAGTTAAGGTCTTATAAGCTTTTCTAGTAAAATTAGCTAAAAAGATGGCGGTTACTATAAGCTCCATCCCCAAGCTTATAGCTAATAGCTAGTAGCTTATAAGCTAAGCTACTAGACAAAAAAAAAACAGCACCTTATAGTAATCTTTTTAGCCAATTTCTACTAGAAAAACTTGTAAGACCCTAACTAGAAGTAAAAACAACATACATTTGGGTTTTCTAATAGCTTATAAGCTATCAGAACTAGTAACTGAAAAAACAAACAGTAAGTATGTATATATTTGTATCCTAGCAGAAATATCTGAATGCTATTTAGAATGAGTTACCACTTACCATGATGAGAATAACTAGCCCATTCACGAAATTGAGGTAGTGGAGCGAATCAAATATGGTTTTAGTTTGTGTTATAGTTCCATTCTATCAATATGGTTTTAGTTGTGTTATAGTTCCATTTTATATTATAGTTAAATGATTCTGTATATATATTCGGTTCCTTCGTTATGGTTATCATTAAATAAATTAGTTGTTCTTCCAAATAAGATTGTTTGGTATCCATTAATTAATTCTGTGTAGTGCTAATGGAGTTATACACTCCCAAATAGGAAATAATTTACTACAGTACCACATATCCGATCCATTAGTCCTGGAAACGATTTATACAACAATAATCCCTTTCATTGCTCATATGAGTATACTCTCTTTTGAGTGCAAAGAAAATTTTAAATGAATAATTATTTCAACTCCAAAAGACTAATAATGCGCGTAGAATTTCAACAATGCAAACTAATAGTAATAAAATAATCATCTAAAACTTTGAAACCTCTTGAAGAAATTCTGCAGCTTCACGACTAATCTCCAATCCTTTTCTGTAAAAAATTCCATGTACTCAGGGTTTAACTTTGTAATATCACTAAACAGTTCGTCATCTTTATCAAAATGTCTACCATACTGCTTCTGTGTTGTCAGGGTTGGTGCTATCAATTATTATTTTTATGCTCACTTCCTGGCCTTTTGTGGCCAAATCATTCGGCTTTTGGTTGAGATGAATGGATGTAACGCGTCCAATGCTGATGTACCCTTTGAAGGGATACAAATTGGAGTGCCAACTTTAACTGTTCCTGCAAGAACATTAACGCCCAAGATGATTGGATTGTGCTGGCGGATAACATAAGTTGGCTTGATCTTGAGAACACAAGGAAAGACTACTTCGTCCCCCAGCTTCCTTCTTTTTTTCTTCCTTAAGACTGTCAATGTGTAGACCTTGAACTGATCAAATAAGTGATAAATGATATCAGCTGTGAATATTTATACCTTTCTCCTGCAAGCTCGCGAGCCTCAGGTGTCACTTTAACATCAAAAGCCAAGATGGTGGCATATTCCTTCTTCTCTCAAGCATGATACTGGCCATAGTAACATCCTTTTTGTGCACAGGACCTATGCGTATATGACTTACTGGTATATTTACTGCTGGGCTCTTTAAGAACTCTAACAAGGCTTCCAATGAGCCAAGGGTGGAGGCCTGCACACACACACCTTCCCTGGTTTTGTCAATCCTGTTCATGACTGAACTCATGTCTTGCATCATCACCTTTTCCTTGGCATCTTCCAAATTATCGCCAGGCCTCACCACGTATAAAGCACTGCCTGGAATGCAATGTTCAAGGCCCTGTGCTGCAATCTTGATACCTTGTGCAGTCTCTATTACTTCATGAGGCTCGTATGACCCCTTTACTCGGATCTCCTTCATTGGAGGAGGTGTTAATAAATCACGGATTGTGGTAACAATTGTGTCCGTGCATGCCACAAACAATGACCTGATCTCCTTTTCGAAGTGTCCTATTAATATAACGTCAATGGTTGTACCAAAGCCTTCAGTGACCTTAAATTCCAAAATTGTGCACTGCACTTCATCATCCCTAAACCGCTAAACGTAAGCTTTTCAACCATAGTCTTCTGTGTCCATCGTGCCAATATCTGGAATTCCTTTACCACTAATTGCACTGGTAGGAACGATACTGATAGTTCCTGCCGCCATTTCCTTATTTTTCTAGTACAACTCTGTATTCAATCCCTCTTTCTTGAACTGCCAAACTACATCTGTGAGCCTCCTTTCAAACTCATTTCGAACATTTTTTTTTTGCAAATGAAAATGGTGTGGTAAGCCTGCTTTTAATGAGATCAGTAACTCGATAATGCTGGTGAGATTTGAACCCCAGACCTCTGGTATCATCACCCAAAGGTTTTACCAGTTCAGCCCAACTGGCACCTGCATTTCGAACATTTTTGGTTTGCTGCTTCATAGCATTTAGAATAGGTGCATTAGAACAAGTCTTCCATCCATATAATCTGTCCACCTTGTTCAAAGCAACAATGAAGTGAGTGTTACACATTTTCAAAAGATGGAGCGATTTTTTCCCTTGTGGTTCGAGTCCGTGCATTATGTCCACAACCAGAATAGCAATATCACATAGACCCAAACCCCGTGATCCTCCACACTAGTAAAGAAAAGAAAATGGCAAAAATCTCTTTCTATTTATGAAGGTTTTCACTTTTCACAACGTTGGATCTTGAAATATAGATCTGAGCTGGCTTAAATTATTAATAGAAACTCACTTTATTCATAAACCACAGATTGCTAAATCTCTAATAGGAGCCAAATTTAAAGAACATATCCAACCAAATAAACTGATGCTCCTATAACTTCCTGCAATATTGAAATCACATTTACATAATAAACCAACCAAATAAACTGAATAACAGATTGACCAATTTTATGATTTTATCATGAAGACGCAAAAATCTTCTACCCGCTTAAACTCTCAGATGAAACATTCACTGGGCAGAAATTATAAGAGTGGCAGAGAACCAGATAACCCATCTAGGATGCCTTTACATGATTACAGGTGCTGGCGCAGTTTACATAACAGAGCAGCTCCCTTGGTCCCTATAAAGGGTTGATCAAGTGATTAGTCAGGAAATGTGTATAAATGCTATAACATTCGCAAGACAAGGAATGAGATATACCTTCTCCTGCGAAGGTCACCATAATAACTCAAGGCTTCTTCGAACTTTAGCCAGAGAGGACCAGTCTCTGCAAGATTAACATTGTCTGGTCTTCC
Source organism: Aquilegia kansuensis (assembly GCA_020826895.1). Classification (NCBI taxonomy): domain Eukaryota; kingdom Viridiplantae; phylum Streptophyta; class Magnoliopsida; order Ranunculales; family Ranunculaceae; genus Aquilegia; species Aquilegia kansuensis. The sequence goes on from JAJHQE010000072.1 coordinate 35,200, forward strand.
AAGATAAGCTTGAACAACAAATTGTGGAGTTCTTTCCCTGTTTGCAGCCAGAAAGCAGGTGATCAGACCAAGTCTACTTGTTCAAAGAAACAAATCTAGTGCTAGTATTGTCAATACTAATTAACTCACCTTCCTTCATATTGTGATAACCAAACCAAATAAGCTGCAGCGAAGTAGATAGAGACAAAAGGGTTATGGAGATCATCAACTGACTTAATACTGTATGCTTTGTTGCCCAAATCACTATAAAAATACATGGAAAACATCAAGCACATTTCAGAGTTGAGAAAGTGCTGCCCAATACTGTAATCATATCAATTTATATAACTTGGACCGAAAGATGATAAATAGCATTCCAAGGAGGCTGCAAACTTCTGTTTCTTCATTAACGAATAGAGAAGGTATGTTTGGTTGCATTAACATACTTGTATAGCCATATTGCTTTGGGGTAGTCAATTCCCGAAATTCCAACACATGATTCTGTGCCATTTACAAAACGCATGCTCTGGACCTCAGCAAGAGCACATAGAGCTGTCTGCAAAGAAGATGACTCAAGAAATAAGCATATACAACAAAATAAATAATAAAAACAGAAGCTATATATGTTCGTGCCTTCTATGAAATGCTGGAAATAGGATTATCCTAGTTCAGACATCTTCACAAATAACATGCATCAAGCACACGTTAACACAGAGAATGAGACAAAAGAGGGCAGAAACAACATAATCATCTTGCATTTTGTATGAAATTAGCCTATTCTAATCTCCACAAAACATCCCATGCACATTGTTGGGAATTTTCAAAATTAAGCTGTTTTCACTTAGCATGTGAAACAACTGACTCACAGTGATCTCTCAAGCAGCAGACAAGAAAGGTCTCTATACATTGAGAAAAGGCAATCTAAATTTATGACAACAGAACTGAAAATCTACTGATGGCTCTACTGAAAAACTACTATGGATTTGACACGCAACAACTGCTGCTATACTTGATAATACACACACACTAGTAGAAAGATAAGATTAGGAGTGGATGCAGGTTCGTATCAAGAAGCCTTATGCATATCTGTCTGAAATCCGATTATCAGATCTAACTGATGATTAAAATTTTCAAACAGAGACTACAAGAAATGGAGTTCTTTTAACTAACACAACTACCTTAAAACTAACAAGAGTAAATAAGTGCATCTGACATAAATATTGGACATCTACTTCAATCAGATCTGTATGGACCAAAATTTACATACAAAGTTCCCCAAGGTCGCACTTCAGTTATAGACATGGTCAGTAAGCACATCAATTCTGACTGTTACTAAATCCTACACAAAGGATAATCAAGTCAAGGTTAGCCCCTCACTCACCTTGCCCCTTTTGGCCGTATAATTACTACTCTTCACAAATAAAAGTGTAGTTTAGCCTAAAAAAGGTAATCAATTTATCAAAAGTAAAAGAAACAGAAAGAGACCAGATATATATTCACAAACACACACAAAACAACCAGCAGCATAACCAATATTTAGTGTCTTGGGCTTATGGTTGTACACAGTGAGCTAAAGAACATACAGGTTTGATGCCTTTTCCATTGAAATGCTTTGAGACAATGATTTCAGAAACTGCCTGCAAAAGGTAAGAATATTCTATTAAACTGATGAAACCTGTTGTCTTTTTCTTAAAACACAGTAATGTCGTCATGTAAACAATGCCAATATAAAGAAAAAACCCCAACTGAAATGCATCATATAGAGCTTATTTGCATCATCTAACATAACAGAAGTTCAGGATGATAGATCCTGCATACCCATCTACGTGTGAAGGATTAATATGACATTACTGTAGTTTCCGTAGTCGTAGTTAAGCAGAGTATTGTCTGCAATATTTCAAAACGGTAAGCACACTGCATCTGCAGCTTGCATATGTGTGGACCAGAGTTTCCAAATGGGAGTCTTAGGGAGTAATATATGTGATTTTTAAACAGAAGAATCGAAATTACCATTGCAAAAGTAGATGCAAGGCCTGATCCCCACATTGCATCTATTGCCACTTCATTATGGAAAAGCATCCTTGTCTACCTCTTATGGTTCATTTCTTCTAACCACAACAGTATCATTATAAAATCTTTAGAAATGTAAAAAATGATTGCTAAAGTTTCCCTTGTCATAACTTAACTGACTTTTAACTTGTTTATTGAAGAGTTTAGCGCTGGTGATGTAGAAGAAACATAAGCAAGAAGTTTCAAGAAATGAGCATAACCTTACCTTCAATTCTAGCCGGGAAAGATACGGTTTCTTCTCTTCATCATGAGAAAATCGCACTTTTCCTCGTCTCTCTCCAAACTTAGTCCACTCTTTGAGGACATTAGGATTATTCCACATGTCCTCCATGTTTTCTGGAGATACTCTGGAATCCCAATAGCTCGGTTCATCACCTACTCTTGCATTAGTATGAAGTTAGATAAAAGCTAATCATAGACAGGCCTATGCACAAAATAAACAAACATCTAATCCTTCATGATGATAGAAGATTTCTTCTAAAAATGACATTGTGTAAACCCAATTTATAAGATCAACATTCAAGTTCTAACAAGCCAATAAAGAAGTTGTGGTGATGAAGGTTGTCTTTGTACATCTAACTGGTTGAGATAGTAAGAAAAAAAAGGTCTCTACTTCTTTACAGAGTCATTGGTGGCCTACTTTTTAAGACTTTTAAGCGAGGTAGAATTTTATTACACAAAGTCAGCCAAGTAGGTTGAGGTCATCAATCATTAGAAGGACAATACAAAACAGGAAAAGCAGAAACTGAGTTGTGAATCAGAAGTTATAGCATTTTGGATTTAGAAGTCTTAAAAACACATTTCTCTCCACCATATCAACACCACCCTCTCTTCCAGATAAAATAATACCTTTTGTATCTGTTTGGCTTTTTCTTTCACATACTCTATATGGGAGAATGGATCTCAATACCTACTACCTACTATCACCACAATTACTCGATAAACTCTTCACCCACATTGTGTTAACCCCCACTGCTTCTCTTTCCTCCTGTAATCACTTAATTTCAGCCTTACAATATCTTTTCCCTTAAAACCGTCCTGAACTCCTGATTTGTCACACACCATAGAGTTGTAGGGCAAAATTTAAAATATCAATTATATTTATGGATGGGAAAGAATAATAGGTGCCGTGTAAATTATGTGATCATAGGAATTGGCATTCTGATTTACTTTCCAATCATGGAGTCTAAAACAAGATTGAGAAGGGGGGAAATGGGAAAAAAAAATTATAGTGTTGGAAAAGAGAGATGATAACATGTGATGGAGATAAATATTTGTAGAAACACTTGTATCTATCACTAAAAGTTTACAGTCCAGACCAAAAATGTTCTACCAGAATGTCCCTTTGAATTTCATAAAAAGCATTTAGTACCTATTACCTGTATCTTGCAAAAAAGGTGCCCTTGGAGTAGATGGATCAGGCACTGACATCTTTCTGCATGAGAGTGAAACAATGAATATCAGCCATTTGAGATATGAATCCAACTAAGGCTTTTGCAAACAGAATGGACAACGCTTGGAATGATATTGCATTAGCTGCTCAATATGGAAACCAGGTTCTTAGAAAAGACTGAGTAAATGTACCACGACATATATTCTAGGCCTCCACCATTGAACAAATGACATATATTCAAATACAAATTAGTTGTAACCAAAAACCTGGCTGGAAGATTTTGCTTGACTGAAATATAGCGCTGCCAATAATCCAATGTTGACTTGTGAGTTGCTTTTTTGGGGCCACGTCTGTAAGCCCTTACCACAAACTCTTCATTTCGCTCTCTGCAAGCATTAGCTCCAGATTAAGACACAATGGTAAGCCTCTTATGATATTGCATTTTACCAAACAGAATATTCATTTAAGCTGCTCATGGTTCCAACTTCAAAGAGCTATAAATTTAATTCATTTCCACCATTTTTGGGATCAATTGGTAGATATTGTAACCTCTTTGTAGTTCGGACTATTTCTCTGATTAAATCCAACAATTAATTTTATATAGGAGGGGGAGGAGGTATATACATTATTAACAACTTTGGAATGATGTAAGTCCCACTAGGCTTGATCACCAAAATACTTTTAACCTATCAAAAGAAATTATAGAGCTTACGTAAAACCGTACAAAAATGCAGACTTACTTCCCATCATAATTTGATAACCACTTTAAGTAAGCAGCTCCAAAATACACACTAATGAAAGGTCTATGAAGCAGTGTAGGGTCCTTTTCGACATCAAATGCCCCGTATCCCATTTCACTGTAAACAATATCAAGCTTAATATATAAAAAAAAACATAACAAAGTGGAATAATTCTGAAAAAAGAAAATACCAATCTTCAGTTCATATCAGCTCATCAATATTATTATACCTGACAAGCATTTGTGCAGTTTTTGGCAGCATCTGCATGATTCCCAGAGTCGTATCCTTCGCCTTTTTATCATAAACCGTGTCGCGAGGGGCTGTCTATCACTTTCGAGTTCTGCAATAGCACGAATCATCTCCTGCCCAATAGAGAAGGATAATAAATTTAAAAAACTTTCAAACCATAGTATGTGTGGTTCTTTGCTTTACTTAGGCACTTACAAACACGGATTCAATATGTGTTGTGAAAATAATCCAAATTGCTACGTTATAAGCTTATCTGCAACTGGTGTACCTTGGAGCGCAGGTTTAGCATATGTTGCATGCATCAATTAAGATTTAATATTCTTACAGGGTAAATATATATTAATCCTACAATCATAACATACCACTAGTATTTAAACATCTTTATGTCTTGTACAATATGCATTTGATTTGGTGCTTCTAGAATGAATCATGGCATTGTTCTTCACTTCATTTATTGTATGCAAAATGGAGGTCACTCATTGCGTCAGAGACATGGCACCACCGATGCATACGACTCGATTAATGTTGGGGTTACTTATAAGAAATCTAGCTAGCAAGTCAGGAAAAAGTTCAATCAATTGTGAAAATTAGTCCGCAACAGGAGTTGGGATCACCTACTCTGAGCGTTAATAGCCTCAACTCCAAGATATGCTATCTTCTCTTCTTTAATAGATAAAAAGGTATATTGATGAAAAAGCCTAACGACAATTACATCAAGTCATCAACCCATAATCAAGACTTCGAGAGACAATACAGATAATCGAGAATTACTACACCTAACCCTCTATCCTACAAAAATATGACCATACAACCTACAAGACTCCCCTATGCTATCATGTTCCCTGCCCCCTCATTTCAATACTCATAACTAGTGGTTCGACTTCATCTTCCTCCTCTCCTAGTCGTCAAGTCAATGTCGGTTGGAAACAGGATAATAAAATGACGTGTCCTACTGTATATTGATATGTAGATAAAATAAACACGAAGAAAAAAGAATAACAAGAAGGTTACTTGATCGATTTGTGATGCAAAATGCTTGCGTACGACAATCCCAACAACAGCCTGACAGTAGACCACATCAAAATATAGTGTGTCAAGATGGGAAGTAGGTGGTTGGATATAAAAGAGGAATATACTGAAAACTTTGAAAGGTTAAGAACAACTTTTGATGTCTAGTTATCAGTTATAGAGATGAACATCTGCGGAAAATGATTCCATTTTCAATTAGGAAAATGGAGGCATGATAAATCATTTCAACAAGTTCTTTCTTTACTACAAATCATAAGATCAAGGATCGGAAGCCTTGCTCCCTGGTCCTCCCATCGAATAAGTCAAGTGTACACCTTGAAAGTCATGTCGAAAGATAAGAATTTGGTTTCTGGAGTATACCTGAATTTTATAGTAAATAGTGACATAATTTCCATTTTATTCGTTACCTGCATCTCAGTCTGTGTGAGGAAAACTTGTCCATCAGGATCCCTTGAAAGGTGGACTTTCTTTTCTCTACTTTCCCCAGCGTCAATCCATTCATTGCTCACCTCAGGATCCATCCACATTGCTTCCATGTCCTCTGGATCAAGGCAATCGTCCCAGTATTTGAAGCTGACAGCCATACTTGCAAGATACTGAAAATTTCAAGGCATCTAACAATATAGTACCAGTTTCAGTTTTTACTTTTTAGCGAAGATATAAGCATAACAATTACATACACATAGGAGGTTTGATACTTTTGTTACTTAAACTAAAAACAGAATGCAATTGCTTGAGAATATTTGCATGACCACTATTAAAGCTAAAGCTGATTATTCAATAGGTATTCTTAAACAAATTCAGATCCAGAGCACGTCATAAAGTGGAGCATATCATATCACAAACTCCTTTCAATGTATGTCCTTAGTGATATGTATTACAGTTACATATGGTCAAACCATCACATTCAACTTTCCCTTAGTCGGTTAGTCCATCAACCATTGAGAAATTCATTGTAAAGCCTCCAAAGCCAAATGACTTCTCGTTTGTTTATTATTCTCTTATGAATGTGCAACTAAAAAACAAATCAACTCTATATATACATCGTGATTTTGTAGGACATTTTGTTGAAGTGGAATCTGAAAGTGGAACCAGAGACATCTTTCGGGAGAGCCACGAGATATTGCTCTTACCATCATTAAAATCAAAGAGTTGTTATTCCTTTGGTGCAACAGGAGGCACAACTACACAGACATGTTTTTGGAGAGTCAAGTTTGTTATGTTTTTGGCGGTTCATTGTACTTTGTAGTTTAATTGTTGTTTCTACAACCATGGATACCTATCCCCTTGGCATTTTTGTGTAATCTTCATTATTCTTATATAGCTGGTTTACGAAATAATGCAGAGTAATTTCAATAGCAACACCCATTTCTCTATTACCCCATGTTAGATTGTTAGATTAATTGGAGATAACCAGTTTTCCAATTAATCATCAAGTGAGAAAACAACAAGCACATCAGCTAACAAGTAAGTATATTAATTAATTAATTAATTAATTACATAAAGAAGTAACTATTTGGAATGCATCATCGAAATAAATAATTTTTAGCGCTTCATTTAAAATTACAGGTTCTGAAATTCAACAAATGTGATAAAAAAAATTAAATATAATAAGATGAACAATTGATAATGGACACATTAATATCTATTTAATTCTATTATTAAATAAAAAAAGAACAAAATGGTAAAAAAAAAAAAATAATAATAATCTTACCAGCAGAAGAAGAAGATTTCAAAGATAATTTGGTGTGAAGACAGAAAGAGAAGAAGATGAAATTGGATTTTGTTCTCTTTTAACAGAATTAACAAATAAAAAAGGCAAAAGAAATTTCGCCCTAAATATAACCAAATTAATAGGTGGCATTGGTCGATAGAGTTGCTGTCTTATCAATGTGGGAGTGACACGTGTCTACAAAATTGAAAACCTTTGCATTTTTTACTCTTGGGATGCTAGTGTGCATGTCTATTTAAGAAATGTTGCATACGTGCAGCCCCATTTAATCAGAAGAGATCACTATTGACAATCTATGATCACTTGACTAGTCACTACTCACTACTACCTATTTACATTTTATAATCTGCTGACTTTATTTTTATATGAATCTTGAATCTTGGTATCTAAACTTTAATTCAGTTCAAATAATGTATGAGAAGTTTGAATAAAATTCTTTATCTAAAAAAATATTGTTAAAAATCAAAGAAAGACAGAGAAATATGCATGAATCATGACATTAACGAATATCAATTCTAAGTTCTAACCCCACATAAAATTATTTTTAAGATCTTATGTGTTTGGCTCGGTGCTATTGCCAAAGGTTGTGTCCCCAACATGATCTGAAGAAGTGGAGTGGATGGTGATGTAGCTAGTGTCTTATTGAGCAAACGGATGGAATGTCCGACATCAATTCAAGCAGCAATAGCAAATGTCAGCATCAAATTTATATGATTTTTTTTTTTTTTTGCACATGTGATGGTTTGGCTGGCCGGATCGATCGATTTGGTTCCTTTGACACAGTTTGTCTGATTGACTGGTCCCCATTCCCATCCCACTGAGCCACCTTACCACCACCTACCCCTCACTTTGGGCTAAATTGGAAGCAAAATATATATGTACATGCAATTAGGTTTTCCATCTGATTTAGCTGCAGCTTCCTTTCATGCTTAAACAATTGCCCTTATTAGAGTCTTTACTCTTTTGCTTATGAAATTAATTTTAAGGAGTCAGATGACAGTAACTAATCTCAATACTACAAATTAAGTGGATTTTTTTTTAAAAAACCAAACTTAAAAATTAAGTGGATTAATTAACATCCTATTTGTCCCACATTTTTACAAAGAAAATATTACTGTATTACAACTCCCCATTTATAAATATATATATATATTGCTGCAAATACAGTAGCTTTGAATTTTGGCCGAACAGTGCTCATGCCCGAATATACTGAGGGACTTTTGGCATCTTGAAGAAAGGGAAAGAGCTTTGAGTGTCACGTGCATGGCAATAAACCCTAAATGGTGACATGGATCCAGAATTCTGGAAACCAATTACAATTGTACCAATAATTATAAGCCACGTGTACTTTTTAAGAATATATGTACAACCAGCTCAGCAAATAACGACAGAATTTTGTACGGGAGAAACAGAGAAAATGAGAGAGAGGGAGAGGAGAGAGAAAGAGACACCTAACTATCTCACGAAGAAAAGGCATAAGTATCTCCGCAAGTTTCACGCTTATATTAATAACTTTATAAACTACTACTTCGCACCACAGACTTCTCTTCTCTTCGTCATTCTTTCCGATTTCTCTTTCTTTTTCTCTCTCCCTTCTAAACTCTTTTTTTCTAGGGTTTTCATCGATCTTGTTCTCATTTCATCGATTTCATCGATATTAGATCTCTTAAGAGAAGAAGAAGAAGAAGGAGCTGAAGTTGATCTGTTGTTGTTGTTATGGGCGTTTTTCAACTCTAATCAGATCTACAGCTCCTTTGCTTGAAACATCTCAATTTGATTCTGGTCTTCGATCTTCTGATCGATTCAAGGTTTGTTTTGATAACTTTGTAAAAACTTTCATTTCTTTAGTTTGAATAATCTGTCAACTTCTTGTTAGAATGATTTGTTCTTTAGTTTGAATCGAATGTTTTAAAAACAATTTCACTTCACTATGCTAATTATTGATTCTTTAATAACATCTGTAATTCTGTATTGATGATGTTGTTAGTTCAATTAATGATCTGTAACTACCATTTCTGAAGGATTTGTATTGATTTCTGACATTTTGTTTGATATTTGAATTTGTCAGGTATCTTTTAATGTAAAATCCTCAAGAGTTCAGACAAACACTTTTGGTAAATCTATTCATGTTGCTGATTCGTCATCCTTACAGTTGAGTTACTTATGTGAGATTGTATTTTTTAGCGTGTTATTGTTGTATATTTAGTTATGCAATAAGCTCATGATTTATTATTGAACTGAAATTTGTAGGAAATGTTCTGGAAGAACTATTCAGCCAATCAAAGCCACAGCGACAGAGACAACCTCCTACTATCCCGAGTAAGAGATGAATTTCGTAAAATTATATTGTGATTATGTATCTTGGTTGGTGAAATTGCCTTGTTGTTAAAATGGTTACTTGATTTTTTTCAGAGTCGTGGAGCAGTGGGAAGACAAAGATTGGAATTAATGGTGAGTTTTTCCTCCTTGCTGGATTATTTCTTATTAATTTTTTCCAAATTTGAATATCTTTAGCATGTATGATTTTATTTCAGTATAAGATTTGCAAAACAATCAAAAGAGACTGTTTTTACTAGATAGTGGTATTACTTGCTCTGCCGCAAGAGATGTGTTATGTTGTGTTAAACAAGAGATAACTCCTTATATTGTATTCAAACTTACATTGGATTTCTAGCATTTCATTACATTACTTGACCCCAAAAATCTACTTGGGTGTGCTTAGAATAAGTTTGACCACGTCACATGTTACTTTTTCATTCATTGTATGTCCTTGCTACTATGCACAAAACTGCCACTGGCCAATTACCACTAAACGACATAAAACTAGTAGGGAATGTCAGGGGCAGGTTTCAGGCTCCTATTGGTTTATTTTTTTCCGACCTGTTTTGGTTCAGTATGTTATTATATCGGACCATTTTAGTTGTTATCTTCTCCATTTGATGTCTGTACCTTATGATATCTTCTATTATGCAGGCTTTGGTCGGATTGGGAGGCTGGTCTTACGCATTGCAACATCAAGGGATGATATCGAAGTTGTAGCAGTCAATGATCCATTTATTGATGCCAAATATATGGTAAGAAAAATGCCTCTTGTGCCTTATTGAGTTTTAGTTTTGAATTTTTTGATACCAGTGTAGCTAAGTTAATCAAATATTTCGTTTTGTTGTGTTGACCAACCATTTGGATGAGTGGATGTTTAATATCAATTAGAGTACGTATTTAAGTATATTAGTTGTGGTGATTTGAGACACTATCTAATGGTACTTACATCATAGATGCTAAATAATAACCAAGGGGTTAAAACGGAAAGGGCAAAAGTTATGCCTGGTGTCAACTGTCGTTGCAATTATTAAAAAAATGTCTACGTTGATGGTTCTGCTCTTTTACATATTTCAGGCTTACATGTTCAAGTATGATTCAACACATGGAATTTTTGATGGAACCATTAATGTTATTGATGCTTCCACGTTGGAGATAAATGGGAAGAAGGTTATAATCATAAGCAAAAGGTAAATGCTCTGGTGACTGTCTGACAGCTATTTCTATTACTTTGTTGAGACATGTCATTGCCTTTTGCCACGCCCGGGAGTATTATTTTCTACAGAATGCATTGGTTGTTATTCTTATAACTACTCAAGTGCTCAGTCATATGCATATGATTGATTCTGTGTAAGTAGCCGTTGGTGCTCTTCACAGAATATCCTTGATTTTTTTCAACTAATGACATATATATATTTTCAGGGACCCGGCAGAGATCCCTTGGGGTGATTATGGAGCTGAGTTTGTTGTTGAATCTTCTGGTGTTTTACAACACTGGAGAAGGCATCATTACATATCAAGGTTGGTGTTATTAGGTGTAATTAATATGAGTTTAACATGTTTGATCCTTTCTTGCCCTCTAGTCATATACTGACTAGTTTGCTTTTCTTCGACAGGGTGGTGCCAAGAAAGTGGTTATATCAGCTCCATCAGCAGATGCACCTATGTTTGTCGTTGGAGTGAATGAAAGAACTTACAACCCAAGCATGGATATTGTTTCTAATGCTAGTTGCACCACCAACTGCCTTGCTCCAATTGCTAAGGTCTGATTCTAAAATTAGATTATGGTAAATCAAATTCATTGCTTTTAGTTTTGGTTGTGCTCATTGTTAATTTACTGATGATATAGCAAACTTAGTGCTTGCTACTTCCATGTAAATTACACACAAATTAATGAACTCACAAAACCAATACTGGAAGTTAATATCAGGCATCAACTATATCAGTTTAATGCCAAAGGAGTCTAAATATCCCAGCATGTGCTGCAGTTTTACTTATATAATTCATCTTGCAGGTGGTCCACGAGGAGTTTGGCATTCTTGAAGGTCTAATGACAACAGTTCATGCAACAACAGGTCTCTCTCTCACACACGCACACACACCTCTTGGTAGAAATGCACAGGAGTGACTCCTTTAAAGAGTTGTGCTGTAATGGCCTCTTTGAAGTATATAATATCTAAAAGAACAGCCTTGTCTTTTATGAAGTGCTTTTAACAAGCAACTCTTTCAACGGGTGTCTCCCGAGCATTTCTCGTACTGGTGTATGAGTGTATTTTTATATGTAGAGTTTTGAAGTGTGAAGCATTATGCCATGGTAACACAAAATTTGCGTTCATGTACAGCTACGCAGAAGACTGTGGATGGCCCTTCAATGAAAGATTGGAGAGGGGGGCGTGGAGCTGGGCAGAATATCATACCCAGTTCAACTGGTGCTGCAAAGGTGATTAGGAACAATGGAATGTTCATTTCTTTCTTTTCTTTTCTTTTCTCTTTTTTCTTAATAAAGGAAAGTTTCATTTCTGCAATTGTAGGCTGTTGGAAAAGTTCTTCCAGAACTCAATGGCAAGCTTACTGGTATGGCCTTCCGTGTCCCAACACCAAATGTTTCAGTTGTGGACTTGACTTGTCGACTTGAGAAAAGTGCTTCTTATGAAGACGTCAAAGCTGCTATCAAGTATGCCTTTGTTTCTTCCACTTTGGGCACACCATGCATTGTTAATTTCCTCGTAAATTTATGCAGCTGACCCTTTATTTGACTGTTGACCCCAGGTATGCGTCTGAAGGTTCAATGCAGGGAATTCTTGGATACACAGATGAGGATGTTGTCTCTAATGATTTTGTTGGTGACTCAAGGTATAGATGAGACTTGAAACCTGATAAGTTTATCTTGTTTGGTTCAGTCTACGAATTATGAGTGCATCCATTATTCAGTGTGTTTGGGATTGATTTATTGTTCCTGGTCCTTTTTTTCCCATAATATCTTGCAAAGTAAAAGTTGGTTAGACATACCCAGTTAAGTCATAGTGGTCAGTGGAAACTTTATAAAACCATCATTTATCTAGTACAGTTTGCTCCTTGAGGCTACAACAAATCTATCTGATCTGAAACAGTTTTGCCTAACTGCATTAGCTTTTACCAGCATTGTTTTTGCCATTTATGATTTATCTAGTAGTTTGCTCACTGAAGCTACGCCAAATCTATTTTTATCTGCGTGATCAAAAAATAACCACCCTAAATATTAAGATTTGCTTTGTATTAATTGAAAAATACCAAGGTGGATGTGGCAGGGATGGGATTAAGTTAATTTAATAATCTTTTGGGCCTACCATTTCAGGTCTAGCATATTTGATGCAAAGGCAGGGATGGGATTAAGTTCCTCTTTCATGAAGCTTGTTTCATGGTATGACAATGAATGGGGTTACAGGTATGTCTCTCTCCCCCTCTCGTGAAAGTATGTTACCAGTTCATCTGGCTTTAGTGGACATCATTTGATCATCACTTATTTTTTTTTGCAGCAACCGAGTGTTGGACCTGATTGAACACATGGCTTTAGTGGCTGCCAACAATTGAAGTGCCATTATCATCTCAACGGTCACATAGGTTTTATTAGTCGTCCAGTTTTGTTGGCTTGTCCAGTTTTGTTGGGTTAAATGGCCCCCTTATTTAGATTGCTGTAGAAAGTATTGGGGGTGTAAAAATCATAATTGGCGAGATTCAAACATCTTGGTCATGTCTGACAGTGAGACTTAATAATTTACATAATCAATGTATCAGCCTATTTTAATAGCGTCAATGTTTTACCAGGATCTCCATTTTAATTCAGTATATTCACATCTACATTCTTGTCATCCATCTGTTTCGGGATTCCCGCAAATTAACAGGAAGCTTTTTCTTGTCAGAATAAGTTGACAGTTGGCACCTCAACTTTGTGTCCTCTTAAATTCACATTATGCAAGTAGTCAGTCCCAGGTTTGTCTTGGTGCAATATTGATGAATAACCAAATTACTACAATAGTTATCTTGGTGCACATATGTGATATGTCGAGTACCGATATCATTCCCCCCAATTTTTTTGTCATGTGAAAAAATTCACATGACTGAAATTGGTTCATATTAAAGAGAAAAAAAAAAACAAGTAGCTTACTTTCGATTTCTTTTGTCAACTTAACATGAAAACGACCAAATTACTCACTTTGACAACGAACTTTGAAGTTGGTTGCAAAACTGACAACCAACTACAAAGTATAACAATGAAGTTTGAGTTAGCTGTCTTAACTAACATTGGGAACGAATCTGGTAAATTTCGTCGACGCACTTACTGACGTGTAAAAATATTTGAAGCACGTGGCGTTGACTGCTATTGCCACGTTGGCACAATAAGAAGCTCATGGTAGGCACGTGATTAATTAAAAGTTGATTACAATAAAATCTCTTTCAGACAACAATCAAAACTAATTTAATAAAATCAAAACTAATTTAATCTTTCTTTCAGACAAAAATCTCTTTCTTTACAAAAATCACTTTCACTGTGGTCCCTTTTCGTCAACTCCACTCAAAATCTCTTCTCTTCCTACCAACAAAGTGGTCCAAATAGGGTATGTTTCTACTGTTAAAGCTTCAATTCTTGTCGAAATAGTGAAAGAACATGGTGGGGGCCGTATGACATTTTGAAGAAAGTTTGTAAGTTTTCTATCTAGGTTTCAATAAACTAGGGGTTTTATCTTTGTTTGTTTGCAATCATATAATATTGGTAGTTTGTTTGTTTAAAAGCTTTGAAATTGATTTATTTCTGCAATTTTGGGATTTTAAAAAATTGGGGTTTTTTAATTTGGACATTTTTAAAAAATTAGGGTTTTTTAATTTGGGGATTTTCAAAAATTAGGGTTTTTAAATTGGGGGTTTTGTGAATTAGGTTAATTTAATGTTATTGGTCTAAATTAAACATTGATTAATGGTGTAAAATAGACAAAGGAAGAAGATGATGTTTAAACAAGGGTTAACCCTTATTGTTTTTTCTCACGTGCAAAGCACGTATAGACTTAACCGTTATTGCTTTTTCTGTTTTTATTATTTACTTACGTGTCATTAATGGCAAGCCACGTCATACATATTCTTCCACGTCACACAGTTCAACGGAGAAAACTACCGGAGACTTTTTCAATGTTAGTCAAGAAAGTTGACTCGAAGTTCATTGTCAAATTTGTAGTTGGTTGTCAGTTTTGCAACAACTTCAAAGTTCGTTGTCAAAGTGAGTAATTTGGTCACATGAAAACTGACTAATAATAAGGATACCAAAACAGCAAAACATCTCTCACAAAAGATGACATCTCTGCTCATAGACTCCTAACAACCATCTCCCCAATGGAGATTTACATGAGTACACAACTCTTAAGGCAAATCTAGGCTCAATTCCTAAAAGCAAACTACATTATAGCAGCTTGGTAATATGTTATAATCAACTAACTTGCTCTGAAGACTGTGCAACACATGTTATGAAAAGTAGGAAGTGATGTGAGAATGGTCTGGCCACCTTTGAACTTGATATGGTAAGTGTTGTCAAAACCAGAATAAATAGCATGCCAGTCATTAAGCCATTGACTACCCAATAGCAAATGGGAAGTTTTCAAACCTGGAAGTACGCAGCAATAAACGTTATCTTTGAACTTGGAACCAATGGAGAAAGATACCAGACAACCTGTGTCTACCGCAATTGCATCACCACCAAATGGTCCTCCAACCATAAATGGATTAGGAAGAGGTTCTGTCTTCAACTTCAGCTCATTAACCATATCTTCAGACACAAAATTATCACGACTACCAGTGCTAAAGGTCAGATCACACAACTTTCCACCTGAAGTGCATCGAGTCCAAAAAATACCATGTTTGCAACAAGTTTTAATATTCTTGGGAGGGAGGAGAACCAAGCACTGAACCATGCATTAATAAAGGTTTACCGCAATCCGGATGTGTGACAGTCTCAGTATTTTCATCTTGAACTTGGAAAGTAATAAACCAGGAGACATCTTAGGTGCTAACCTCATTGAAGAAAGAGATAACCTTTGTAAAAGCTCTTCAGCCTTATTAGCAAACTCAATAGCAGTAGACATATCGAAAATATTCTTCAAATATAAAGCATTTGATAGATTTGTTCAAACCATTCAAATACCTCCAAACTTTGTGTAGTTCAGTTTCATCATCAGCCCACTCTGCCCTGTTTGTCAACAAAAAGAATTGTTCAGTGTAATCAGCAACTGATTCCCGAGGCCCTTGATTCAAATTAAGAACAGCCATATGTAAATTCATCGGATACTCATGAGTAACAATTCACGCTTCAATTCACGACGCATTTCATCCCAAGTGATGCCAATCCTCGTTGTTGTTGATTTGATTTCAGTTTCCCCACCAAACGCAAAGCATCACCAGTTAATTTTGCAGCAACAGATTGAACACGCATTGAGTCATCTAAATCTTTGCAATCCAACTCCTTTTCAACTTCATGAAGCCAATCAAGAAAATCATCAGTTTGTAATAACTTGCCATCAAACACAGAAACATCTAGTTTAATAACATCTGACTTATACTGTTCGAGAATACGCACAACTTGGTTACGACCAAGGTTACTACTGATCAGTATAATCTGTTCATCACCTATACGTTTCTGCGCGCCATTTGTGTATTCTGAAAGATAGACGAAAGCAAAACTTTTTACAAACCCTAAACCCTAATTCGAACAAGAAATAGGAAACCAGTCAAACCATAGAAAATGTTTAGTACATATAAAGAAACTACTATGACCGACTTGAAAGTGTAATCTGTAACGGTTACCACATAGAGATCAGTAACGGTTCCTTTAGTCCAAACTCCAAACTCCAAACTCCAATGCCACGTCTCTGCATGCCGCAAATTTTCTGGGACAATAGTTTCCGACGTTGAAGTGTAAATGTGTAATATGTAACAAGTCATTTATGCGTATTAGAAACTATTGTCTGTTTTTACCAAAAAAAAAAAAAAATGCTTGCAGCAGGTTCATGCGTATCAGTGTATCACCACACCACATCAAGATCTATAACGGTTCATTTATGCGTACCACACTACCAACACATCACGTCGAGATCTGTAACGGTTCATTTAGGGCAATACCACGTCTCTGCATACCGCATCTAGGACACTAGTTTAAAATTTTGTATATATTGTCAATATTCTGAAGAGGAAGTTTAATATGGGATTGAGATTTATTGGCTTAGCTTTTTAAGGAAGTTTCATCTTTTTTTTTTTTTGGTTGGGCAAGCGAGGTTGTGAGGACCACTATCCCTTTTAAATTACGTGTGGAAACTTATATCAACAATCCGCTTTTTTTCCCTTTTAAATTACGGGTGGAAACTTATATCAACATCCGCTGTTGACGTGTTTCGAAC
>JAJHQE010000073.1:0-25367 GCA_020826895.1 Aquilegia kansuensis
GATCGACAAGGCTTAGCCAAAACGTCTTTAAGCCAATATAGGAACATTTGGACCATGGGAACGAAATTTTGTCCAGACATTCGGCTGGGATTGTACTCCATTTTGTTCCGAACTTATAAGTGGACGAAACACACATGTTTTCGCATAGAAATCAATACACCTAAGAGACTAGCCACCCAATTGCTTAACTCGGGGATTTCTAAGGCCAAAAAACAACGTTCCGTCTCGTAAAAACGAGGTTTATGTCCGTCCGTTCGGTTGGTATTTACTCGGTTTTCGGTCCGAACTTGGAAATGGACGAAACTCCCTTGTTTTGGAATCTAAAACCTCAAGATCGACAAGGCTTAGCCGGGACGTTTGAAGGCCAATATAGAACATTTGGATTATCGGAACGAAATTTTGTCCGGACATTCGGCTTGGTATGTACTCCACTTTTTTTCCGAACTTACAAGTGGACGAAACACACATGTTTTCGCATAGAAACGATATACCTAAGAGACTAGCCACTATATTGCTTAACTCGGGGCGTTCTAAGGCGAAAAAACAACGTTCCGTCCGTAAAAATGAGGTTTATGTCCTTCCGTTCGGTCGGTATTTACTCAGTTTTCGGTCCGAACTTGGAAATGGACGAAACTCACTGGTTTTGGAATCTAAAACTTCAAGCTCGACAAGGCTTAGCCGAGACGTTTTAAAGCCAAAATAGAACATTTGGACCATGGGAACGAAATTTTGTCTGGACATTCGGCTTGGTATGTACTCCATTTTTTTTCCGAACTTATAAGTGGACGAAGCACACCTGTTTTCGCATAGAAAATGATACACCTAAGAGACTAGCCACTCAATATCTTAACTCGGGTTGTTCTGAGTCAAAAAAAAAATGTTCTGTCCGTAAAAATGAGGTTTATGTCCATCCGTTCGGTCGGTATTTCCTCGGTTTTCGGTCCAATCTTGGAAATGGACGAAACTCACTTCTTTTGGAATCTAAAACCTCAAGATCGACAAGGCTTAACCGGGATGTTTTAAGGCCAATATAGAACATTTGGACCATGGGAACGAAATTTTGTCCAGACATTCGGCTTGGTATGTACTCCATTTTTGTTCCGAACTTATAAGTGGACGAAACACACATGTTTTTGCATAGAAAAGATACACCTAAGAGACTAGCCACTATATTGCTTAACTCGGGGCGTTCTAAGGCGAAAAAACAAACGTTCCGTCCGTAAAAATGAGGTTTATGTCCGTCTGTTCGGTCGGTATTTACTCAGTTTTCGGTCCGAACTTGGAAATGGACGAAACTCAGTTGTTTTGGAATCTAAAACCTCAAGATCGACAAGGCTTATCCGAAACGTTTTAAGGCCAATATAGAACATTTGGACCATGGGAACGAAATTTTGTCCGGACATTCGGTTTGGTATGTACTCCATTTTTGTTCCGAACTTATAAGTGGACGAAACACACATGTTTTCGCATAGAAAACGATACACCTAAGAGACTAGACACTCAATTGCTTAACTCGGGGAGTTCTAAGGCCAAAAAACAACGTTCCTTCCTAAAAAACGAGGTTTATGTCCGTCCGTTCGGTTGGTATTTACTAGGTTTTGGGTCCGAACTTGGAAATGCACGAAACTCACTTGTTTTGGAATCTAAAACCTCAAGATCGACAAGGCTTAGCCGGGACGTTTTAGGCCAATATAGAACATTTGGACTATGGGAACGAAATTTTGTCCGGACATTCGGCTGGGTTTGTACTCCATTTTTGTTCCGAACATATAAGTGGACGAAACACACATGTTTTTGCATAGAAATCGTTACACCTAAGAGACTAGCCACTCAATTGCTTAACTCGGGGATTTCTAAGGCCAAAAAACAACGTTCCGTCCGTAAAAACGAGGTTTATGTCCGTCCGTTCGGTTGGTATTTACTTGGTTTTCAGTCCGAACTTGGAAATGGACGAAACTCCCTTGTTTTGGAATCTAAAACCTCAAGATCGACAAGGCTTAGCTTGGACGTTTTAAGGCCAATATAGAACATTTGGATCATCGGAACGAAATTTTGTCCGGACATTCGGCTTGGTATGTACTCCACTTTTTTTCCGAACTTACATGTGGACGAAGCACACATGTTTTCGCATAGAAAATGATACACCTAAGAGACTAGCCACTCAATATCTTAACTCGGGTTGTTCTAAGGCAAAAAAACAACTTTCCGTCCGTAAAAACGAGGTTTATGTCCATCCGTTCGGTCGGTATTTCCTCGGTTTTCGGTCCAAACTTGGAAATGGAGGAAACTTAGTTGTTTTGGAATCTAAAACCTCAAGATCGACAAGGCTTAACCGGGATGTTTTAAGGCCAATATAGAACATTTGGACCATGGGAACAAAATTTTGTCCAGACATTCGGCTTGGTATGTACTCCATTTTTGTTCTGAACTTATAAGTGGACGAAACACACATGTTTTCGCATAGAAAACAATACACCTAAGAGACTAGCCACTATATTGCTTAACTCGGGGCGTTCGATGGCGAAAAACAACGTTCCGTCCATAAAAATGAGGTTTATGTCCCTCCGTTCGGTCGGTATTTACTCAGTTTTTGGTCCGAACTTAGAAATGGACGAAACTCACTTGTTTTGGAATCTAAAACCTCAAGATCGACAAAGCTTAGCCGAAACGTTTTATGGCCAATATAGAACATTTGGACCATGGTAACGAAATTTTGTCCGGACATTCGGCTTGGTATGTACTCCATTTTTTTTCCGAACTTATAAGTGGACGAAACACACATGTTTTTCGCATAGAAAACGATACACCTAAGAGACTACCCACTCAATTGCTTAACTCGGAGAGTTCTAAGGCCAAAAAACAACGTTTCGTCTGTAAAAACGAGGTTTATATCCATCCGTTCGGTTGGTATTTACTCGGTTTTCGGTCCGAACTTGGAAATGGACGAAACTCACTTATTTTGGAATCTAAAACCTCAAGATCGACAAGGCTTAGCCGGGACGTTTTAAGGCCAATATAGAACATTTGGACCATGGGAACGAAATTTTGTCCGGACATTCGGCTTGGTTTGTACTCCATTTTTGTTCTGAACTTATAAGTGGACGAAACACACATGTTTTCGCATAGAAATCGATACACCTAAGAGACTAGACACTCAATTGCTTAACTCGGGGAGTTCTAAGGCCAAAAAACAACGTTCCGTCCGTAAAAACGAGGTTTATGTCCGTCCGTTCGGTTGGTATTTACTCGGTTTTCGGTCCGAACTTGGAAATGGACGAAACTCCCTTGTTTTGGAATCTAAAACCTCAAGATCGACAAGGCTTAGCCGGGACGTTTTAAGGCCAATATAGAACATTCGGACTATGGGAACGAAATTTTGTCCAGACATTCGGCTGGGTTTATACTCCATTTTTGTTCCGAACTTATAAGTGGACGAAACACACATGTTTTCGCATAGAAATCGATACACCTAAGAGACTAGCCACTCAATTGCTTAACTCGGGGATTTCTAAGGCGAAAAAACAAGTTTCCGTCCGTAAAAACGAGTTTATGTCCGTCCGTTCGGTTGGGTATTTTACTCCGGTTTTCGGTCCCGAAAGTTGGAAATGGACGAAACTCACTTGTTTTGGAATCTAAAACCTCACGATCGACAAAGGCTTAGCTGGGACGTTTTAAGGCCAATATAGAACATTCGGACTATGGGAACGAAATTTTGTCCAGGACATTCGGCTGGGTTTATACTCCATTTTTGTTCCGAACTTATAAGTGGACGAAACACACATGTTTTCGCATAGAAATCGATACACCTAAGAGACTAGCAACTCAATTGCTTAACTCGGGGATTTCTAAGGCGAAAAAAACAACGTTCCGTCCGTAAAAACGAGGTTTATGTCCGTCCGTTCGGTAGGTATTTACTCAGGTTTTTCGGTCCGAACTTGGAAATGGACGAAACTCCCTTGTTTTGGAACTAAAACCTCAAGATCGACAAAGCTTAGCCGAAACGTTTAAGGCCAATATAGAACATTTGGACCATAGGGGAACGAAATTTTGTCCGGACATTCGGCTTGGTATGTACTCCATTTTTGTTCCGAACTTATAAGTGGACGAAACACACATGTTTTCGCATAGAAAACGATACACGTAAGAGACTAGCCACTATATTGCTTAACTCAAGGCGTTCTAAGGCGAAAAAACAACGTTCCGTCCGTAAAAATGAGGTTTATGTCCTTCCGTTCGGTCGGTATTTATTCAGTTTTCGGTCCGAACTTGGAAATGGACGAAACTCACTGGTTTTGGAATCTAAAACTTCAAGATCGACAAGGCTTTGCCGAGACGTTTTAAGGCCAATATAGAACATTTGGACCACGGGAACGAAATTTTGTCCGGACATTCGGCTTGGTATGTACTCCATTTTTTTTCCGAACTTATAAGTGGACGAAGCACACATGTTTTCGCATAGAAAATGATACACCTAAGAGACTAGCCACTCAATATCTTAACTCGGGTTGTTCTAAGGCCAAAAAAAAAAACGTTCCGTCCGTAAAAACGAGGTTTATGTCCATCCGTTCGGTCGGTATTTCCTCGGTTTTCGGTCCAAACTTGGAAATGGAAGAAACTCACTTGTTTTGGAATCTAAAACCTCAAGATCGACAAGGCTTAACCGGGATGTTTTAAGGCCAATATAGAACATTTGGACCATGGGAACGAAATTTTGTCCAGACATTCGGCTTGGTATGTACTCCATTTTTGTTCCGAACTTATAAGTGGACGAAACACACATGTTTACGCATAGAAAAGATACACCTAAGAGACTAGCCACTATATTGCTTAACTCGGGGTGTTCTAAGGCGAAAAAAACAACGTTCCGTCCGTGAAAATGAGGTTTATGTCCGTCCGTTCGGTCGGTATTTACTCAGTTTTCGGTCCGAACTTGGAAATGGACGAAACTCAGTTGTTTTGTAATCTAAAACCTCAAGATCGACAAGGCTTAGCCAAAACGTTTTAAGGCCAATATAGAACATTTGGACCATGGGAACGAAATTTTGTCCGGACATTCGGCTTGGTATGTACTCCATTTTTGTTCCGAACTTATAAGTGGACGAAACACACATGTTTTCGCATAGAAAACGATACACCTAAGAGACTAGACACTCAATTGCTTAACTCGGGGAGTTCTAAGGCCAAAAAACAACGTTCCGTCCGAAAAAACGAGGTTTATGTCCGTCCGTTCGGTTGGTATTTGAGAAACTACAAATAGTGCTTATACAACAATTGAATATTCAACCAATCAAACAATACGCATAAAGTAAGGAACACACAAAAATTTTTAACGTGGTAAAACCCAATAAGGGAAACGTCCACGGTTGTCCTCGCGACAACAAATAATCCACTAGATGAAAAGAGATGTACAAACCTACCAACTACCTGCACTCACTGCGAGTTGATACTCCTGGTTATCTCTAACACCTTGATTTCACCAGAGCACCTTGATGTACGCACAAGACACTCGACTTCTTGATGAACACACAAGAAGACTCGAAGCCGAATTCACAATAACACTTAAAAGATCACAAAGTTATGAATTGAGAAAAGGGGGAAGAAGGGAATTGAGTTCAATAGCCACAAACACTTTCAATACCAACTAACCAAACTCAAGAACCAGACAAACAATGGACGGCCAAAGAACTAACTTATTCTTTGGAAGAGAAACCCTATTTATACTTAGGGTTGAAAGCCAAGGAAAATGGGCCGAATTAGAGAAAAACCATTTTGGACGTACGTCCGTCGATATGACGTTCGTACGTCTCCACTCGATACAAACCCTGCTGACTACTTGGACGTACGAACGTCTTGAGAAGGTACGTACGTCCTGACCAAACAAACTTCCTGCTGACTGCTTGGACGTACGAACGTCTTGAGAGGGTACGTACGTCCTGAACCAAAAACCACACTTTAGACACACGACGCGAAGACAAGGACACCGGACGACGTGCGTACAACTAGGTTTTCTTAACAATGAACTCAAGGCGAAATAACCATGGACACTATGTCACAAAATTGATGTCAAACCTCTTCGTACCGGTTTCAATCTCCCCCTTTGACATTGATTTTGTGACAAAAACCTATGACTCTAACAGCACTTATAAAACGTGCTTACAACACCAAACCATGGCATTTATAAATCATGCCTACAAAATCACTCAAGGTAGAACACGTACCGAGTCACCAATTCTTGAACAAGACGCTTTAAACATCAGAGACCGCACGGAAGCAACTAAGAATTTTCGAATCAATCAAGGAATCAACAAAGATTCCTTCGAGCAGCTCCCCCATACTTCATGAGCTCCAAAATTTTGACACTCAAGCTCCCCCATAACTGTACAATCCTCTAAAAACATCAACACGTTCACTCCCCCATGCGTGTAGAATTCCTGAAACATGACCCAAAAATACACTAACAAAGGAAGAAACGAATGTTAGTATTAGAGTCATAAATCTCCCCCTTTTTGTCACAACAGGCGAACAAAAGAGCCAAACAACAAAGGATACGACAAATAGGAAATAAACAATAACTGAAAATACAAAGATCAGAAGGTAAAACCAAACAAGCAAGACAAAAACAGACAAAAAGATAACACCTATCACAACTCTTAAAGTGTCATGAAACCAACTACTATCCAAACATAGGAATCCATAACCAAAAGAAACAGTAAAGACCAAACATAAAGCTTAAGTCAACGAATTCGAAAAACTCGTTCCCAATGACCTGGAGGAAGCTTAGAGAAATAAGCTTCCGCACGAGCCGAAGATCTATTCCACCGAGCTATCACATGATCATCATAATCCTCCAGCCATTCACTCGTACAAAATAACTCTTCAATTCTGCTGTCCAAGCCACAGTCGGTAAGAGGAGCAGCAAGTCCTGGAAGCTTCGGGTATCCAACCAACTCCAAGATGTGATTTTGAAGGTGTACCGGTAGTCTCTCCCAATGATTGACATGAACCAAACATGGATTAAGAAAAGGTCGATGAATATAGTCATACCCATGAGGAACACGACACAAACGACACACCTTTGCATTGTTTTTGTACTCCATCACCATAAACGACACATAACCAACAGCCGGAACACAAACCCCATGAAGTTCAAATTCTGCCATTTAAAAAAAACTGAAGAACAAAGATAGAACTAGAAAGAGGTAAGAAGACACAATAAGAGTAAAGGAAGAGAAGACTCCCCTATATATAGAAAAACAAAAATAACCCTAACATGGGCCCAATTAGAGAGGTCCATTACCTAATTAGCAAGAATTCACTGCAAAACAGAAAGATTCTAGAACTAATATTAAAATAGCAACACCCAATAACATGCTCAACATCTAAAAAATAGAAGCAAAACGATTGACCAAAAGAGCAATGTTAAGTACAAAAAAAAATATGGAGAGTAAACCAAAACAAGAACTACTCGGACTCCGAGTCACCACCACTGTGTTCACCATCACCCTCGTCCTCACTCTCTCCAACAGAGTCATCACCATCACTGTCACCTGGACCTGGAGGTGCCTCTTCCGGAAATGGAGGCAAGTCAATGGGAGTGAAGTCCAGCTGTAGATGATGCATCTGGGCGACGTTCATCCTATGAATATCACGCAGCATAGCATCATGCTGAGAGAGAATGACTTCAACACGATCTAACCGAGTACCCATGTGATCTTGACGACGACGAATAGAAGAAACCCGAGCGTCAACTGCTGCAACCGCCCGATTTCCCCTAGCCGGGGCTGAGACGGGGCGTCCAGGGGTCAGAGCCTGATCAAAGTCATCATCACGAACAAGAGCCCGGCCTCCCCAGATTAGGTGATGCGTCAGACGCGCACCCACGGACTCAAAAGCAGCCTTCCTAGACTGGCAGCCCTTCTTGATGGCATTGACCCAGTCATGGCCAACAAACCTAGGAGGGCTCACCTCCACATATCGTCCCTGAAATCCCAAGTGCTTAAGAATGGTCATTATAAAACTAGGGAAAGGAAGAGTACCCTTAGTAGCATCGATTTGAAGCATCCGTGTGTAGATGACTTCAGAGAGATGGAGATGGTGCACCGACATACAAACTATCAATTTGATCATGTCGTCGGTCATGATGATCTTGTTGCCTTTGGTGGGGTAGATGTTGGAATGGGCAACCATATGCAGAAGGATGGCGCTGTAGAACTTGGCGTGGTATCTCTCCGTGACACCATCGATGAACATTCTTTGTACTTGATCGACAAAATCAATTTGAATTCCTCCGGAATGGGCCACCTAACATGAATGGCATCTTCAGAGAGAAGATCATTATCAATTCCCAACGCCTCACGAATCACCTTTGGAGAGATAGTGTACCTCCGACCCTCAATCAAAACAGAGAAACTCGAGCGATTTTGGGAAGGTGTCTTTGTCTCATAAAAGGCAATCGTGTGCTCAACCGAGTACTTGGTGATTGGTTGAGCCACCCTTAGCCAATTCCGAGTCTCAAAGAAGAGGGCTCTGTTGCCGAGTTGAGTAGTCCCAAGAGGGGTGGCAGCGATGTCTGCCAAGTCAAAGAATCGCTCCGGAACAATAGCTTTTGCTCGAGGATGAGCACCAAGAGATGTGGGATGAGGCGACAAGGCTGGAGTGGAGCCACGACCCCTAGGAGCGCGAGAAGAGGATGCCGTGGTGCGTGCGCGCTTTGAAGCCATTGTCTACACAAGCACAACAGAAACCAAGCCAAAAATGTAAGAGAATTAACTCAAAAACCAATAACAAGCTCATTGAGGCATTTAATCGAACACTTGGTGTGCAGAAACAGAACACATGCTATTGACAACAATGTAGTAATGGTAAACACCCACTTACCAAACGACAATCATAAACAACAAAAGAGAAGAAGGAACCAATCCTCAAGGTCGACCATAACTAAAAAAAATGAATTCAAGTATCGAAACACCAAGTACCATGAAGTCATTTTGTAAACATACAACCTTAACAAACAAAACTATAAATCAAAGCCAACTAATCAACAAGAACATGACAATAGAGAAGAAGGTAGGAGCAAAAGAACAAACTTACAAGAGATAGAGATTGAGGATGACCAATAACTTGTCGAACCAACACACCGAAACACAACGATGACAAGAAAACGAAAAACAAATGCAAGGAAGAAAAGATTGGAAGAAGATCTCCTAAGAAGAGTAATGAAAACCAATATAGTAACTGCTTGTAGTGTGCCAAAGAAGAGGGAACACGATTGATGTAACAGTTGGCCTTTGGTTTAACAAAAATTTGAATTTAAACAAGCAAATGGGCCGGACTGTATCAGGGACGTTCGTACGTCCTAAAGACGTTCGTACGTCGGGGCTTCAAAAAAAACATCTGACAGACTCAACGTTCGTACGTTCTAATAACGTTCGTACGTTGTAAACAGATCTGCCCACCTCAACGTTCGGACGTCATGACAGCGTTCGTACGACCCCTTTTTTTTTTTTTTTTTTTTTTTTTTTTTAAAAAAAATTGAGAGACCAACCTAAGAAACAGAAAACAACCCGAACAGCAACCCAAACAAATATTGAGAGACATCACAAAGAAACAATTCGACTTATTGTAGGAATTCCAAATGTAGATAATTACAAGTTAAACTAACCTCAACCACAAGTAAATGCAAGAACGAAGAACGACATCATACACCAAGCCATGGTACTTACTAGAATGATGCAAGCATGTAGAAGAAACTGACAGACCAATACCAACCTCCAGAAACAAACTAAAAACATGATCATTGAGTATATTGAAAGTCACCTGCTACAAGGGCAATGTGAAGTGAACCGGATCACAACTAAACCAAGGAAACACAAAATATTGGTTTTTTTTTTTTTTTTTTTTTTTTTTTTTTGTTTGTAAAACCATTTGAAACAACTGCCATTCCCGTGTGGGAGTATCTAATACCTCCATCTTTACCAAAACACGAGGGTAGGGTGTAGCCTACATCTTTTCGGCAAAACACACTCACGAAGTGCAATACCATGGTAACGTGCAACACAAGAACTAACATCTCCTGAGTGCATCCGTCAGAGCATGACCCTCACAGCCCCAACGGGTTCTTAGCCAAATGAGCATGCTCTCAAGACAGTCAAATGGCTGGGGATTTTGTGAGTCATTGACCACTTACAAGAGGTGTAGAAATATAAAAGGAGACGATGACCATGAAAGACAATCATATAAGGCTGGAGATATACAGGTATTCAACTACATGTAAATGCATCACGTAAGAAACTACCAAGACGAAGAGAGTATGATGTAACCCTACAACTATGCATGACAGAAAAACAGTTGAAGATGCCAAACTAGAAACATCTGTAAAATGGAATCCACACAATAGAGAAAGTAGTATGTCCTCAATACCAACAACAATAACAAAATTAACCAAACCTAAACATCCTAAACACAGACAGTACCAATGAACAACTTAGGTATATAGATGCGGAAGGGATGTAGTGACAATGAAGCAGTTATCAGATGAGCGACTTCCAGTTAACACCAAGACATGATCGGAATCAAAGACATCACACCTATCATCCTCAAACACAACCTTAAACTTAGCATCACATAACTGACTAATACTCAATAGATTGGACTTAAGACCCTTAACAAAAAGAAGCTCATGACTATTGAGCGATCCAACCTCAGAAAAGTTACCTTTACCTTCAACCGGAAGCATTTTACCATTTCCAAAACTAACCTTACCTCCATAACCAAGAGTCAGATTATCAATTAGAGA
Source organism: Aquilegia kansuensis (assembly GCA_020826895.1). Taxonomy (NCBI): domain Eukaryota; kingdom Viridiplantae; phylum Streptophyta; class Magnoliopsida; order Ranunculales; family Ranunculaceae; genus Aquilegia; species Aquilegia kansuensis. The sequence goes on from JAJHQE010000073.1 coordinate 10,796, forward strand.
CTTATCACCTGTCATATGACGCGAACAACCGCTGTCAAGATACCATGATGAAGGCATCGGTTCAACCAAATGAGCCATGTGAGATACCATTTTCCTGGATGCATCCATACTCCTATCCCAGAAATGTGGAGGTGGAGTAGGCATGGGTGTTGCTTGAGGACGATTTCCATAAGGAGAAGTTCTGGGTAAGCCCCATGGAGCATAGCCATTCCACATGTATGGAGCCTGCATAGAGAAGGTGGAAGACTTGTTCCAATATGAATTACCTGCAAAAGAAGGATGGTGAGCAGGATACAAATTATTCCAACAAAAAGCAGAAGTGTGACCCATGCGACCACAGGTTAGACATTTAAAGCCTTTGTGTCTAAAATTCTTTTTCCGGACATGCTTTACACGAGTGACCTTGGGTGGGTAAACCACACCAGACACCTGCACAGGAGCAGGAGAAGCGACACCTGTTGGTCTGACAAAAGTAGTACAGGAGGTGCTAGCAGTAGAAAAAGGAACAGATGTGTCATAACCTAAGCCAGATTTGTCTGAATGGGATTTACCAATTCCCAGCAGAGAGTTAAGACTATCACTAGCTTTACCAAAGCCAACCAATTGTTTGTTGGCTGCAAACAACTCAGCTTTCACTTTTTCATGTTCCAGTACAAGAGTGCGATACCGTGTCTCCAGATTATTATTCAGGTTTTCCAGAGAAGCAATACGTGCTTGGAAGTCCTCCTTTTCTTTTTCAAATTCCTCCTTCAACATGTTGGAGTCACCTGCAAGACTACAGATATCCTGCCCAAGACTGTCTACCTGATCCTGCAAGACAGTGTTAGTTTTTTCAAGCAACTTGACTTGTTGCATGGAAAACTTATACATATCACATAATTCACTAGTAGTAGCATGAACACCAGAATCAGAAACATTAATATCATTAGTAGAGGATACAATACCTCCTGGATGCTCATCCAGGGATGCACTGAAGACCACATAGTTGGAGACAACATTTGAGGGATTGCCATCATCATCTTCATCTGAATCATCCCATGTCACTGTGAGGTTCGCTTTGGAATTATCACCAGGTTTGCGATCCACCTTCTTGTCACATTCATTTGCAAAGTGTCCATATTCACGACACTTATAACATTGGACATCTTTACGATCAACTCGAGCTCTTCTCCCATCCACAGAGAAACGCTCAAAACCACGACTCCTAGGAGCATTTGAGGAGTCAGGAAATCGCTTTCGAGGATCTCGATTCTGTTGATATTTCAGAATCTTCTGAAAGCTACGTGACAGAAACGCATAGTTATCATCCACATCCTGTTCTTCATCATCAGAAGGTCCTGTAGAAGTTTCTTTAGACGATGTAGCTTTGAATGCCACAGACTTGTTCTTCAAGGGTTCTTCCAAGGCCTGTTCCATCTCACATGTCCTTAGTTTCCCAGCAAGTGTCTCAATGGACATGTTCTTGATCACATTACTTTCAGTAATGGCATCCTTACGAGAACGAAACCGAGGAGGCAAAGCACGCAGTATCTTCCGTACCACTTGTGTGTCAGTATATGCATGACCTATAGCAGCACTGCAGTTTATGATGTCTTGAAGACGAATAAAGAAATCATCAAATGTCTCAGAATTATCCATCCGTAGATTCTCAAACTGAGATGTCAACAGTTCCAGCTTGCTTTCTTTTACAGTTTCGTCACCTTCATGTGTACAGATAAGCCTGTTCCATGCATCTTTAGCCTCTTCACAGCCTTGCACACGACGAAACTCACTGGCATTTAATGCCATGAAAATAGCATTGAGTGCCTTGTTGTTATAATTTGCCAACAACTTCTGTTCAGGCGTCCACTTTTCGCGTGGCGTCAGTGATGTAACAGCAGCATCATCAGTACCTGTAGTAGTCATTGGTTCTTTCCACCCTGTGACAACAGAAAGCCAGACTTCTTCTCCTAATGCTTGGAGATAAGCTCGCATTCGTACTTTCCAATGACCAAAGTCTTTTCCACTAAATTGTGGAGGAAGACTTGAAGTAGCAAACTTGTGAGATTCCATAAAGCACTATTGATCGATAGCGTGAGCCTTTATGCTCCTTAACCAGCCCCCAGCGACTGATACCAATTGAGAAACTACAAATAGTGCTTATACAACAATTGAATATTCAACCAATCAAACAATACGCATAAAGTAAAGAACACACAGAAATTTTTAACGTGGTAAAACCCAATAAGGGAAACGTCCACGGTTGTCCTCGCGACAACAAATAATCCACTAGATGAAAAGAGATGTACAAACCTACCAACTACCTGCACTCACTGCGAGTTGATACTCCTGGTTATCTCTAACACCTTGACTTCACCAGAGCACCTTGATGTACGCACAAGACACTCGACTTCTTGATGAACACACAAGAAGACTCGAAGCCGAATTCACAATAACACTTAAAAGATCACAAAGTTATGAATTGAGAAAAGGGGGAAGAAGGGAATTGAGTTCAATAGCCACAAACACTTTCAATACCAAAACCTAAACCAAAACTCAAGAACCAGACAAACAATGGACGGCCAAAGAACTAACTTATTCTTTGGAAGAGAAACCCTATTTATACTTAGGGTTGAAAGCCAAGGAAAATGGGCCGAATTAGAGAAAAACCATTTTGGACGTACGTACGTCGATATGACGTTCGTACGTCTCCACTCGATACAAACCCTGCTGACTACTTGGACGTACGAACGTCTTGAGAAGGTACGTACGTCCTGACCAAACAAACTTCCTGCTGACTGCTTGGACGTACGAACGTCTTGAGAGGGTACGTACGTCCTGAACCAAAAACCACACTTTAGACACACGACGCGAAGACAAGGACACCGGACGACGTGCGTACAACTAGGTTTTCTTAACAATGAACTCAAGGCGAAATAACCATGGACACTATGTCACAAAATTGATGTCAAACCTCTTCGTACCGGTTTCAGTATTTACTCGGTTTTTGGTCCGAACTTGGAAATGGACGAAACTCACTTGTTTTGGAATCTAAAACCTCAAGATCGACAAGGCTTAGCCGGGACGTTTTAGGCCAATATAGAACATTTGGACTATGGGAACGAAATTTTGTCCGGACATTCGGCTGGGTTTGTACTCCATTTTCGTTCCGAACTTATAAGTGGACGAAACACACATGTATTCGCATAGAAATTGATACACCTAAGAGACTAACCACTCAATTGCTTAACTCGGGGATTTCTAAGACCAAAAAACAACGTTCCGTCCGTAAAAACGAGGTTTATGTCCGTCCGTTCGGTTGGTATTTACTCGTTTTTCGGTCCGAACTTGGAAATGGACGAAACTCCCTTATTTTGGAATCTAAAACCTCAAGATCGACAAGGCTTAGCCGGGACGTTTGAAGGCCAATATAGAACATTTGGATTATCGGAACGAAATTTTGTCCGGACATTCGGCTTGGTATGTACTCCACTTTTTTTCCGAACTTACAAGTGGACGAAACACACATGTTTTCGCATAGAAAACGATACACCTAAGAGACTAGCCACTATATTGCTTAACTCGGGGCGTTCTAAGGCGAAAAAACAACGTTCCGTCCGTAAAAATGAGGTTTATGTCCTTCCGTTCGGTCGGTATTTACTCAGTTTTCGGTCCGAACTTGGAAATGGACGAAACTCACTGGTTTTGGAATCTAAAACTTCAAGCTCGACAAGGCTTAGCCGAGACGTTTTAAAGCCAAAATAGAACATTTGGACCATGGGAACGAAATTTTGTCTGGACATTCGGCTTGGTATGAACTCCATTTTTTTTCCGAACTTATAAGTGGACGAAGCACACCTGTTTTTGCATAGAAAATGATACACCTAAGAGACTAGCCACTCAATATCTTAACTCGGGTTGTTCTGAGGCAAAAAAAAAATGTTCTGTCCGTAAAAACGAGGTTTATGTCCATCCGTTCGGTCGGTATTTCCTCGGTTTTCGGTCCAAACTTGGAAATGGACGAAACTCACTTCTTTTGGAATCTAAAACCTCAAGATCGACAAGGCTTAACCGGGATGTTTTAAGGCCAATATAGAACATTTGGACCATGGGAACGAAATTTTGTCCAGACATTCGGCTTGGTATGTACTCCATTTTTGTTCTGAACTTATAAGTGGACGAAACACACATGTTTTCGCATAGAAAAGATACACCTAAGAGACTAGCCACTATATTGCTTAACTCGGGGCGTTCTAAGGCGAAAAAACAAACGTTCCCTCCGTAAAAATGAGGTTTATGTCCGTCTGTTCGGTCGGTATTTACTCAGTTTTCGGTCCGAACTTGGAAATGGACGAAACTCAGTTGTTTTGGAATCTAAAACCTCAAGATCGACAAGGCTTATCCGAAACGTTTTAAGGCCAATATAAAACATTTGGACCATGGGAACGAAATTTTGTCCGGACATTCGGCTTGGTATGTACTCCATTTTTTTTCCGAACTTATAAGTGGACGAAACACACATGTTTTCGCATAGAAAACGATACACCTAAGAGACTAGACACTCAATTGCTTAACTCGGGGAGTTCTAAGGCCAAAAATCAACTTTCCTTCCTAAAAAACGAGGTTTATGTCCGTCCGTTCGGTTGGTATTTACTCGGTTTTGGGTCCGAACTTGGAAATGCACGAAACTCACTTGTTTTGGAATCTAAAACCTCAAGATCGACAAGGCTTAGCCGGGACTATTTAGGCCAATATAGAACATTTGGACTATGGGAACGAAATTTTGTCCGGACATTCGGCTGGGTTTGTACTCCATTTTTGTTCCGAACTTATAAGTGGACGAAACACACATGTTTTTGCTTAACTCGGGGAGTTGTAAGGCCAAAAAAACAACGTTCCGTCCGTAAAAACAAGGTTTATGTCCGTCCGTTCGGTTGGTATTTACTTGGTTTTCGGTCCGAACTTGGAAATGGACGAAACTCCCTTGTTTTGGAATCTAAAACCTCAAGATCGACAAGGCTTAGCTTGGACGTTTTAAGGCCAATATAGAACATTTGGATCATCGGAACGAAATTTTGTCCGGACATTCGGCTTGGTATGTACTCCACTTTTTTTCCGAACTTACATGTGGACGAAGCACACATGTTTTCGCATAGAAAATGATACACCTAAGAGACTAGCCACTCAATATCTTAACTCGGGTTGTTCTAAGGCAAAAAAACAACTTTCCGTCCCTAAAAACGAGGTTTATGTCCATCCGTTCGGTCGGTATTTCCTCGGTTTTCGGTCCAAACTTGGAAATGGACGAAACTTAGTTGTTTTGGAATCTAAAACCTCAAGATCGAGAAGGCTTAACCGGGATGTTTTAAGGCCAATATAGAACATTTGGACCATGGGAACGAAATTTTGTCCAGACATTCGGCTTGGTATGTACTCCATTTTTGTTCTGAACTTATAAGTGGACGAAACACACATGTTTTCACATAGAAAACAATACACCTAAGAGACTAGCCACTATATTGCTTAACTCGGGGCGTTCGATGGCGAAAAAACAACGTTCCGTCCATAAAAATGAGGTTTATGTCCCTCCGTTCGGTCGGTATTTACTCAGTTTTGGTCCGAACTTAGAAATGGACGAAACTCACTTGTTTTGGAATCTAAAACCTCAAGATCGACAAGCTTAGCCGAAACGTTTTAATGGCCAATATAGAACATTTGGACCATGGGAACGAAATTTTGTCCGGACATTCGGCTTGGTATGTACTCCATTTTTTTTCCGAACTTATAAGTGGACGAAACACACATGTTTTCGCATAGAAAACGATACACCTAAGAGACTAGCCACTCAATTGCTTAACTCGGGGAGTTCTAAGGCCAAAAAACAACGTTCCGTCCGTAAAAACGAGGTTTATATCCGTCCGTTCGGTTGGTATTTACTCGGTTTTCGTTCCGAACTTGGAAATGGACGAAACTCACTTGTTTTGGAATCTAAAACCTCAAGATCGACAAGGCTTAGCCGGGACGTTTTAAGGCCAATATAGAACATTTGGACCATGGGAACGAAATTTTGTCCGGACATTCGGCTTGGTATGTACTCCATTTTTGTTCCGAACTTATAAGTGGACGAAACTCACTTGTTTTCACATAGAAATCGATACACCTAAGAGACTAGCCACTCAATTGCTTAACTCAGGGAGTTCTAAGGCGAAAAAACAACGTTCCGTCCGTAAAAACGAGGTTTATGTCCGTCCGTTCGGTTGGTATTTACTCGGTTTTCGGTCCGAACTTGGAAATGGACGAAACTCACTTGTTTTGGAATCTAAAACCTCAAGATCGACAAGGCTTAGCCGGGACGTTTTAAGGCCAATATAGAACATTTGGACTATGGGAACGAAATTTTGTCCGGACATTCGGCTTGGTTTATACTCCATTTTTGTTCCGAACTTATAAGTGGACGAAACACACATGTTTTCGCATAGAAATCGATACACCTAAGAGACTAGCCACTCAATTGCTTAACTCGGGGATTTCTAAGGCGAAAAAACAACGTTCCGTCCGTAAAAACGAGGTTTATGTCCGTCCGTTCGGTCGGTATTTACTCGGTTTTCGGTCCGAACTTGGAAATGGACGAAACTCCCTTGTTTTGGAATCTAAAACCTCAAGATCGACAAGGCTTAATCCGGGACGTCTTTAAGGCCAATATAGAACATTTGGACCATGGGAACGAAATTTTGTCCAGGACATTCGGCTTGGTATGTACTCCATTTTTGTTCCGAACTTATAAGTGGACGAAACACACATGTTTTCGCATAGAAAACGATACACCTAAGAGACTAGCCACTATATTGCTTAACTCGGGGCGTTCTAAGGCGAAAAAACAACATTCCGTCCGTAAAAATGAGGTTTATGTCCGTCCGTTCGGTCGGTATTTACTCGGTTTTCGGTCCGAACTTGGAAATGGACGAAACTCACTTGTTTTGGAATCTAAAACCTCAAGATCGACAAGGCTTAGCCGGGACGTTTTAAGGCCAATATAGAACATTTGGACTATGGGAACGAAATTTTGTCCGGACATTCGGCTTGGTACGTACTCCATTTTTATTCCGAACTTATAAGTGGACGAAACACACATGTTTTCGCATAGAAATCGATACACCTAAGAGACTAGCCACTCAATTGCTTAACTCGGGGATTTCTAAGGCCAAAAAACAACGTTCCGTCCGTAAAAACGAGGTTTATGTCCGTCCGTTCGGTTGGTATTTACTCGGTTTTCGGTCCGAACTTGGAAATGGACGAAACTCCCTTGTTTTGGAATCTAAAACCTCAAGATCGACAAGGCTTAGCCGGGACGTTTTAAGGCCAATATAGAACATTTGGATCATCGGAACGAAATTTTGTCCGGACATTCGGCTTGGTATGTACTCCACTTTTTTTCCGAACTTACAGTGGACGAAGCACACATGTTTTCGCATAGAAAATGATACACCTAAGAGACTAGCCACTCAATATCTTAACTCGGGTTGTTCTAAGGCCAAAAAACAACTTTCGTCCGTAAAAACGAGGTTTATGTCCATCCGTTCGGTCGGTATTTCCTCGGTTTTCGGTCCAAACTTGGAAATGGACGAAACTTACTTGTTTTGGAATCTAAAACCTCAAGATCGACAAGGCTTAACCGGGATGTTTTAAGGCCAATATAGAACATTTGGACCATGGGAACGAAATTTTGTCCAGACATTCGGCTTGGTATGTACTCCATTTTTGTTCTGAACTTATAAGTGGACGAAACATACATGTTTTCGCATAGAAAACAATACACCTAAGAGACTAGCCACTATATTGCTTAACTCGGGGCGTTCGATGGCGAAAAAACAACGTTCCGTCCATAAAAATGAGGTTTATGTCCCTCCGTTCGGTCGGTATTTACTCAGTTTTTGGTCCGAACTTAGAAATGGACGAAACTCACTTGTTTTGGAATCTAAAACCTCAAGATCGACAAAGCTTAGCCGAACGTTTTATGGCCAATATAGAACATTTGGACCATGGTAACGAAATTTTGTCCGGACATTCGGCTTGGTATGTACTCCATTTTTGTTCCGAACTTATAAGTGGACGAAACACACATGTTTTCGCATAGAAAACGATACACCTAAGAGACTAGCCCACTCAATTGCTTAACTCGGGGAGTTCTAAGGCCAAAAAACAACGTTCCGTCCGTAAAAACGAGGTTTATAGTCCGTCCGTTCGGTTGGTATTTACTCGGTTTTCGGTCCGAACTTGGAAATGGACGAAACTCACTTATTTTGGAATATAAAACCTCAAGATCGACAAGGCTTAGCCGGGACGTTTTAAGGCCAATATAGAACATTTGGACCATGGGAACGAAATTTTGTCCGGACATTCGGCTTGGTTTGTACTCCATTTTTGTTCCAAACTTATAAGTGGACAAAACACACATGTTTTCGCATAGAAATCGATACACCTAAGAGACTAGACACTCAATTGCTTAACTCGGGGAGTTCTAAGGCCAAAAAACAACGTTCCGTCCGTAAAAACGAGGTTTATGTCCGTCCGTTCGGTTGGTATTTACTCGGTTTTCGGTCCGAACTTGGAAATGGACGAAACTCCATTGTTTTTGAATCTAAAACCTCAAGATCGACAAGGCTTAGCCGGGACGTTTTAAGGCCAATAAAGAACATTCGGACTATGGGAACGAAATTTTGTCCAGACATTCGGCAGGGTTTATACTCCATTTTTGTTCCGAACTTATAAGTGGACGAAACACACATGTTTTCGCATAGAAATCGATACACCTAAGAGACTAGCCACTCAATTGCTTAACTCGGGGATTTCTAAGGCGAAAAAACAACGTTCCGTCCGTAAAAACGAGGTTTATGTCCGTCCGTTCGGTCGGTATTTACTCGGTTTTCGGTCCTGAACTTGGAAATGGACGAAACTCACTTGTTTTGGAATCTAAAACCTCAAGATCGACAAAGCTTAGCCGAAACGTTTTAAGGCCAATATAGAACATTTGGACCATGGGAACGAAATTTTGTCCGGACATTCGGCTTGGTATGTACTCCATTTTTGTTCCGAACTTATAAGTGGACGAAACAGACATGTTTTCGCATAGAAAACGATACACCTAAGAGACTAGCCACTCAATTGCTTAACTCGAGGAGTTCTAAGGCCAAAAAACAACGTTCCGTCCGTAAAAACGAGGTTAATGTCCGTCCGTTCGGTTGGTATTTACTCGATTTTTGGTCCGAACTTGGAAATGGACGAAACTCACTTGTTTTGGAATCTAAAACCTCAAGATCGACAAGGCTTAGCCGGGACGTTTTAAGGCCAATATAGAACATTTGGACCATGGGAACGAAATTTTGTTCCGGACATTCGGCTTGGTATGTACTCCATTTTTGTTCCGAACTTATAAGTGGACGAAACACACATGTTTTCACATAGAAAATCGATACACCTAAGAGACTAGCCACTCAATTGCTTAACTCGGGGAGTTCTAAGGCCAAAAAACAACGTTCCGTCCGTAAAAACGAGGTTTATGTCCGTCCGTTCGGTTGGTATTTACTCGGTTTTCGGTCCGAACTTGGAAATGGACGAAACTCACTTGTTTTGGAATCTAAAACCTCAAGATCGACAAGGCTTAGCCGGGACGTTTTAAGGCCAATATAGAACATTCGGACCATGGGAACGAAATTTTGTCCGGACATTCGGCTTGGTTTGTACTCCATTTTTGTTCCGAACTTATAAGTGGACGAAACACACATGTTTTCGCATAGAAATCGATACACCTAAGAGACTAGCCACTCAATTGCTTAACTCGGGGAGTTCTAAGGCCAAAAAACAACGTTCCGTCCGTAAAAACGAGGTTTATGTCCGTCCGTTCGGTCGGTATTTACTCGGTTTTCGGTCCGAACTTGGAAATGGACGAAACTCACTTGTTTTGGAATCTAAAACCTCAAGATCGACAAGGCTTAGCCGGACGTTTTAAGGCCAATATAGAACATTTGGACCATGGGAACGAAATTTTGTCCGGACATTCGGCTTGGTATGTACTCCATTTTTGTTCCGAACTTATAAGTGGACGAAACACACATGTTTTCGCATAGAAAACGATACACCTAAGAGACTAGCCACTCAATTGCTTAACTCGGGGAGTTCTAAGGCCAAAAAACAACGTTCCGTCCGTAAAAACGAGGTTTATGTCCGTCCGTTCGGTTGGTATTTACTCGGTTTTCGGTCCGAACTTGGAAATGGACGAAACTCACTTGTTTTGGAATCTAAAACCTCAAGATCGACAAGGCTTAGCCGGGACGTTTTAAGGCCAATATAGAACATTTGGACCATGGGAACGAAATTTTGTCCGGACATTCGGCTTGGTATGTACTCCATTTTTGTTCCGAACTTATAAGTGGACGAAACACACATGTTTTCGCATAGAAATCGATACACCTAAGAGACTAGCCACTCAATTGCTTAACTCGGGTGTTCTAAGGCGAAAAAACAACGTTCCGTCCGTAAAAACGAGGTTTATGTCCGTCCGTTCGGTCGGTATTTACTCGGTTTTCGGTCCGAACTTGGAAATGGACGAAACTCACTTGTTTTGGAATCTAAAACCTCAAGATCGACAAGGCTTAGCCGGGACGTTTTAAGGCCAATATAGAACATTTGGACCATGGGAACGAAATTTTGTCCGGACATTCGGCTTGGTTTGTACTCCATTTTTGTTCCGAACTTATAAGTGGACGAAACACACATGTTTTCGCATAGAAATCGATACACCTAAGAGACTAGCCACTCAATTGCTTAACTCGGGGATTTCTAAGGCCAAAAAACAACGTTCCGTCCGTAAAAACGAGGTTTATGTCCGTCCGTTCGGTTGGTATTTACTCGGTTTTCGGTCCGAACTTGGAAATGGACGAAACTCACTTGTTTTGGAATCTAAAACCTCAAGATCGACAAGGCTTAGCCGGGACGTTTTAAGGCCAATATAGAACATTTGGATCATGGAACGAAATTTTGTCCGGACATTCGGCTTGGTATGTACTCCATTTTTTTTCCGAACTTATAAGTGGACGAAACACACATGTTTTCGCATAGAAAATGATACACCTAAGAGACTAGCCACTCAATATGCTTAACTCGGGTGTTCTAAGGCCAAAAAACAACGTTCCGTCCGTAAAAACGAGGTTTATGTCCGTCCGTTCGGTCTGGTATTTCCTCGATTTTCGGTCCAAACTTGGAAATGGACGAAACTCACTTGTTTTGGAATCTAAAACCTCAAGATCGACAAGGCTTAACCGGGACTGTTTTAAGGCCAATATAGAACATTTGGACCATGGGAACGAAATTTTGTCCGGACATTCGGCTTGGTATGTACTCCATTTTTGTTCCGAACTTATAAGTGGACGAAACACACATGTTTTCGCATAGAAAACGATACACCTAAGAGACTAGCCACTCAATTGCTTAACTCGGGGATTTCTAAGGCCAAAAAACAACGTTCCGTCCGTAAAAACGAGGTTTATGTCCGTCCGTTCGGTTGGTATTTACTCGGTTTTCGGTCCGAACTTGGAAATGGACGAAACTCACTTGTTTTGGAATCTAAAACCTCAAGATCGACAAGGCTTAGCCGGGACGTTTTAAGGCCAATATAGAACATTTGGACCATGGGAACGAAATTTTGTCCGGACATTCGGCTTGGTATGTACTCCATTTTTTTTCCGAACTTATAAGTGGACGAAACACACATGTTTTCGCATAGAAAACTGATACCCCTAAGAGACTAGCCACTCAATATGCTTAACTCGGGGTGTTCTAAGGCCGAAAAAACAACGTTCCGTCCGTAAAAACGAGGTTTATGTCCGTCCGTTCGGTCGGTATTTACTCGGTTTTCGGTCCGAACTTGGAAATGGACGAAACTCACTTGTTTTGGAATCTAAAACCTCAAGCTCGACAAGGCTTAGCCGGGACGTTTTAAGGCCAATATAGAACATTTGGACCATGGGAACGAAATTTTGTCCGGACATTCGGCTTGGTATGTACTCCATTTTTTTTCCGAACTTATAAGTGGACGAAACACACATGTTTTCGCATAGAAAATGATACACCTAAGAGACTAGTCCACTCAATATGCTTAACTCGGGTTGTTCTAAGGCGAAAAAAAAACATTTCCGTCCGTAAAACTGAGGTTTATGTCCGTCCGTTCGGTCGGTATTTCCTCGGTTTTTCGGTCCAAACTTGGAAATGGACGAAACTCACTTGTTTTGGAATCTAAAACCTCAAGATCGACAAGGCTTAACCGGGACTGTTTTAAGGCCAATATAGAACATTTGGACCATGGGAACGAAATTTTGTCCGGACATTCGGCTTGGTATGTACTCCATTTTTGTTCCGAACTTATAAGTGGACGAAACACACATGTTTTCGCATAGAAAACGATACACCTAAGAGACTAGCCACTCAATTGCTTAACTCGGGGAGTTCTAAGGCCAAAAAACAACGTTCCGTCCGTAAAAACGAGGTTTATGTCCGTCCGTTCGGTTGGTATTTACTCGGTTTTCGGTCCGAACTTGGAAATGGACGAAACTCACTTGTTTTGGAATCTAAAACCTCAAGATCGACAAGGCTTAGCCGGGACGTTTTAAGGCCAATATAGAACATTTGGACCATGGGAACGAAATTTTGTCCGGACATTCGGCTTGGTATGTACTCCATTTTTGTTCCGAACTTATAAGTGGACGAAACACACATGTTTTCGCATAGAAAATCGATACACCTAAGAGACTAGCCACTCAATTGCTTAACTCGGGGAGTTCTAAGGCCAAAAAACAACGTTCCGTCCGTAAAAACGAGGTTTATGTCCGTCCGTTCGGTTGGTATTTACTCGGTTTTCGGTCCGAACTTGGAAATGGACGAAACTCACTTGTTTTGGAATCTAAAACCTCAAGATCGACAAGGCTTAGCCGGGACGTTTTAAGGCCAATATAGAACATTTGGACCATGGGAACGAAATTTTGTCCGGACATTCGGCTTGGTATGTACTCCATTTTTGTTCCGAACTTATAAGTGGACGAAACACACATGTTTTCGCATAGAAAACGATACACCTAAGAGACTAGCCACTCAATTGCTTAACTCGGGGAGTTCTAAGGCCAAAAAACAACGTTCCGTCCGTAAAAACGAGGTTTATGTCCGTCCGTTCGGTTGGTATTTACTCGGTTTTCGGTCCGAACTTGGAAATGGACGAAACTCACTTGTTTTGGAATCTAAAACCTCAAGATCGACAAGGCTTAGCCGGGACGTTTTAAGGCCAATATAGAACATTTGGACCATGGGAACGAAATTTTGTCCGGACATTCGGCTTGGTATGTACTCCATTTTTTTTCCGAACTTATAAGTGGACGAAACACACATGTTTTCGCATAGAAAACGATACACCCTAAGAGACTAGCCACTCAATTGCTTAACTCGGGGTGTTCTAAGGCGAAAAAACAACGTTCCGTCCGTAAAAACGAGGTTTATGTCCGTCCGTTCGGTCGGTATTTACTCGGTTTTCGGTCCGAACTTGGAAATGGACGAAACTCACTTGTTTTGGAATCTAAAACCTCAAGATCGACAAGGCTTAACCGGGACGTTTTAAGGCCAACTATAGAACATTTGGACCATGGGAACGAAAGTTTTGTCCGGACATTCGGCTTGGTATGTACTCCATTTTTGTTCCGAACTTATAAGTGGACGAAACACACATGTTTTCGCATAGAAAACGATACACCTAAGAGACTAGCCACTCAATTGCTTAACTCGGGGAGTTCTAAGGCCAAAAAACAACGTTCCGTCCGTAAAAACGAGGTTTATGTCCGTCCGTTCGGTTGGTATTTACTCGGTTTTCGGTCCGAACTTGGAAATGGACGAAACTCACTTGTTTTGGAATCTAAAACCTCAAGATCGACAAGGCTTAGCCGGGACGTTTTAAGGCCAATATAGAACATTTGGACCATGGGAACGAAATTTTGTCCGGACATTCGGCTTGGTATGTACTCCATTTTTGTTCCGAACTTATAAGTGGACGAAACACACATGTTTTCGCATAGAAAACGATACACCTAAGAGACTAGCCACTCAATTGCTTAACTCGGGTAGTTCTAAGGCCAAAAAACAACGTTCCGTCCGTAAAAACGAGGTTTATGTCCGTCCGTTCGGTTGGTATTTACTCGGTTTTCGGTCCGAACTTGGAAATGGACGAAACTCACTTGTTTTGGAATCTAAAACCTCAAGATCGACAAGGCTTAGCCGGGACGTTTTAAGGCCAATATAGAACATTTGGACCATGGGAACGAAATTTTGTCCGGACATTCGGCTTGGTATGTACTCCATTTTTGTTCCGAACTTATAAGTGGACGAAACACACATGTTTTCGCATAGAAACGATACACCTAAGAGACTAGCCACTCAATTGCTAACTCGGGAGTTCTAAGGCCAAAAAACAACGTTCCGTCCGTAAAAACGAGGTTTATGTCCGTCCGTTCGGTTGGTATTTACTCGGTTTTCGGTCCGAACTTGGAAATGGACGAAACTC